>JAVJIF010009563.1:0-181419 GCA_038442645.1 Agave tequilana
CAACTCCCTAGATCGGGTTCAGGGGCATCATGTCTCTTGAAATTTCCCAGTCTTCTGACAATTTGTGCATGACTTGCAAAAATGGTATGAGTCTTTAAACAAAGTGGGCCAGTAAAACCCACTTTGTGAACCTTCTCTGCAGTCTTGCGGGGACTGAAGTGTCCTCCGCATGCAAGTTTATGGCAAAATCTTAGCACACTCCTCTGTTCCTCCTCTGGTATGCATCGTCGAATAATCTGGTCGGGACAATATTTAAAAAGATACGGCTCTTCCAGAAGAAGTACCGTACTTGGGTAAAGAAACGACACTGGTCTTGCTTTGTCTAGTTAGCGGGTAATTATCCAGTGGCCAGGTAATTGACTATGTCCGCATACCAGGGTTCCTTAAAAATGGCCAGGATGTGCTCGTCTGGAAATCTTCGTTGATCGGAGCTTGTATGATAGGTGCATTAGGAATTCATGATAGATGATCAGCGATCACATTTTCTATACCTCGTTTTCCCCAAATTTCAGGTCAAATTCTTGAAGCAAAAGGATCCACCGAATCAATCGGGCTTTTGCTTCCTTCTTGGTCACGAGATATTTCAGTGCCGAGTGATCCGTAAAAATCACCATCTTCGAGCCTAATAAGTAGGGCCGGAACTTCTCTAACGCAAAGACAACGGCCAAGAATTCCTTCTCAGTCGTTGTATAATTTTGTTGGGCATCATTCAAGATCCTACTCGAGTAGTAAATCACGTGCTGCCTATTGTCGATGCGTTGTCCTAGAACAGCGCCAAATAGCAAAATCAGAGGCATCGCATATGATTTCAAATGATTGGGCCTTATTAGCAGCAGAAATAAGTTTTTATTTAAGCTTCCCCCATGAGTTGAAACATTCATCGTTAAAATCAAAGGGCACGTCCTTAGCGAGCAGGTTAGTTAAGGGCCTAGCGATTTTGTTAAAATCCTTAATGAACTATCGGTAGAACTCAGCATGCCCTAGAAAGGATCTAATATCCTTGATGCTTTTGGATGGTAGAAGCTTAGCAATCACTTCTACTTTAGCCCTGTCCACTTCAATGCCTCTCCTAGAAATCTCATGTCCTAAGATAATCCCCTGTCTCACCATGAAGTGACATTTCTCCCAGTTCAAAGTTAGGTTCTTCTCCTTGCATCTTTACAGAAGTAACTCTAGGTGATGAAGACATTGATCAAATGAATCTTCGTAGATGGAGAAGTCATCCATATAAATCTCAAGAAACGTTCTACCATGTCGGAGAAAAGACTAAGCATGCACCGTTGAAATGTTACGGGAGCATTGCATAATCCAAAGGGTATGTGTCAGTAAGCGAAGGTTCTGAATGGGCAGGTGAACGTGGTCTTTCCTGGTCTTCTGCAGCAATAGGGATTTGATTGTATCCTGAGTACCCATCTAAGAAGCAATAGTACTCGTGTCCAGCCAGGCGTTCAAGCATTTGGTCGATTAAGGGTAGCGGGAAATGGTCTTTACGGGTGGCTGCATTCAACTTTCTATAGTGAATACAAACACGAACCTTGGTAGAAGTCTTGTTTATACTAACTCTTTTTGCTCATTTTCATCCACCGTAAAGCGAGCTTTCTTTGGGACCGCATGAACAGGGCTAACTCATTGGCTATCAGAAATGAAATAAATGATCTCATTATCTAATAGTTTTAAAATTTTCGCTTTTACTGCCTCTTGCATGAGTAGGTTAAGCCTGCGTTGTGGGTCTCTCCTGGGGTTGCTTCATCGATTAAATAGATTCTATGTTGAACTATGGTTAGACTTGTCCCCTTGATATCCTTCATCGTCCATCCAATGGCTTCGCTATGTCTTTTCAGAATAGACATTAAACTGTCCTCTTGTTGCTCAGTCAGGTGGGATGCTATGATGACTGGCAGGGTTTCTCTTCCACCCAGGTAGGCGTACTTGAGGTGATCAGGTAAGGCTTTTAGCTCTAGGGAAGGTGTTGCTTCATTGGAGGTAATATCCAGACTTTTAATCCTATGATGAGGTACACTTCGGCTTGATGCCCAATCTACTGCCAAATCTACGATTTGGTCCAGATTAAAATTCTCAGACTCCAGACTAAACTCTGCCTCAATTTCTATCTCAATGCTTTCCTCATGCTCACTGTCAGATTTTCAATAGAGTTGACATCAAAAGTCTGATCGTTGATATCCGGGGGTTGTCTTCCAAGATTGAAGACATTGACTTCCTTCGTTATGTCTCCAAAGGTCAATCGCATGGACCCTTTCTTACAGTTGATTATGGCATTGGCTGTAGCAAGGAATGGGCGTCCTAAGATGACCAGAGTTTTTGATCGCAGATTTGACATAGGTTGGGTCTCAAGCACAATGAAGTCAACGGGGTACTGAAATCCCCGACCCGGATAAGGACATCTGTGATTTCCACTTTCGGGATTTTCACAGATCGGTCAGCTAACTGAATGGTGACTCGAGTTGGACTCAGCTCGCCCAACCCAAGTTGCTGATATACTGAGAGGGGTAGCAAGCTTATACTTGCTCCAAGGTCAAGTTATGCTCTACTAATTTCTGTTTATCCTATAGTATAGGAAATTGTGGGACATCCAGGATCCTTGTATTTTATCAGAATGGCACTAGACAGAATTTCGTTTATATTGGTTGCTAAGAACACTTTCTTAGGCACATTTGTCTTTCTCTTGTTCGTACACATATCCATAAGAAATTTGGCATAAGCTGGGACTTGTTGGATAGCATTAAGAAGAGGTACATTCAGTTTGATCTGGTTAAACATGTCAAGCATCTTTTTCATGTGCATATTCTTATTGTTGTTCCTAAGCCTATTGGGAAAGGGTGTTATAGGCTTATGAACTTGTTCAGCAGATTTGTCCTCGTCAGATGTTTGAGGAGCAGTTTTGGAGGAACTAGCAAAGTGGAGGCTGGAGTAGAATTAGTATGGACTGGATTTTTCTGTTGGTAGATCTGGTTGTCCACTTTCTTTTCAGATCGAAGTATGTGAACAACATTGCACTGGTTGATCGAAGGATCCTGAATTTCATACGCTTCATTGGAGTTTTTGGGGTTAACTAGCGGCTGACTAGGTAAAGCACCCTTTGGTCTTTGTCTTTCACTTAGAGAGCTAGTTAACTCACTCATTTGCATTTTCAATCTCGATATAGCCTGTGAATGGTTGTTCAGCGTTTGTCCCTGGTTTTGCATGAAAGCGGTTTGGGACTTCATAAAAACTTCCATGCTCTCCTCGAACTTACTGAATTTCTTTTCTATTAGTGAACTTTAAGAGGAGGAAGATGGAGCTTGACTGGGGAAATTTGGTGGAGGAGGGAGAGTGTTGATGAATTGAGGCTTTAGTTCAAAATTATTTCTATTTACCTCAGGAAGTTTTATATAAGATGGTAATGAAGTTCTGATCGGGTAAAATCTGTCCTGAAGTGACGCCATCACAGGTTCTAGATGCAAGGGTAGAGAAGTGTGTTTGGTTGATCTGAAAGATATAGGATCTCTCACCCACTCTTGCATGCAGCACACCACAAACAATATAAAGACAACAAATAATTGAAAAGAATAAAATAAACAAACAAGGAAAGAAAAACAACCACAAAGCCTTAGTCTAAGGTACCTGGACCTAGACGACTTCTAACTGGTCGATTCTCCGGGGGAGGTTGTTGCAGGAACTCGACTACAAGCTAATCGGCTAGGAAAGGGCAAACTCGGTGGGAGATATCTGGGCGTGAGCCACGGGCCTTAATTACACCAAACCACGGAGCTTTCGAGGCTTTGCCTTTCAATCTACTTTTCTTAGACACCGATTTTGCAGGAGTATAGTTCTTGCAATTTTCACCCTCGGTTAATCTCTTAGTGAGTCCGAGATGTCCCTAGGGCCAACGTCTATCAATTTTAGTTAAGGCTTGGGATAGTGTGAGTGCTCTTGGAGACGATTTTTGGGCTATGGAAGGGTGATGAAATCCCCACCTTATCTTATTTATTTGGGATTTTGCCCTTAATGTTAATTGTGCAAGTGTACAGTTTATTCACAACAAGATAACACTCAAAGCAATAAATCAATCAAAATGTTGGTCCTATTTTATATGAATGCACACATACCTTTTCTCCAGCACTCTTCAACAGAAATTAAAATGAATTGAAATAGACACGTGCCCTAAATGAAAAAGTCTAATCCAAATTTCAATTAAGCAACAAGTAAATTTCTGTTGAGTTTATTACACATGTATAAGGTGAAACATTCAAGGGAACTAAAAAAATTTAGAAAGCAATTTTGAGCGGCTTTCGGCAACCCTGCAGAAGAGTTTGTTAGTACTTCAATCGGAAAAACTCGCATTTACACAAATTTTTCGAGGGCAAATGAATCCTTGTGCAACGTCTTTGGCCACCACTTTCACTTCCCATGTTAGTAACCTCCCTGGTACTTCTCCTACACACAAGAACAAAGAAAAATCTTTAGTATTGAACAATAAAGCCGTTTCCTCTCCAGCAACGGCGCCAAAATTTGATCTTGATAAGGGAATGTCCAAGTTTTTATCGTGTTAAGCTAAGTTATAGGAAGAACTTTCACTCGATTTTCACGTGAATAGTTCCTATGCATAAGGGATATGCTTGCCTATGATCTATCGTAAGGCTACATCTTCAAGAAGTTAGTGGTTAGTGGGAGCACTTAGTAGAAAGTTAGCCATGCATTTTTACCATTAAGAAAATCCAACTTTACAAATCACCAAATCACTCTCGAACAATTCTTGAAACCAACTTGTTTTCATTTTCCAATTCTTTATTTGAAACAAAAAACTTTCTCTTTTCTTGAACAAAGAATGTTGGCCCAAAGGCCTATCACCCTAGTTTTGATGATGATCAACTCATGAAGTTATGTTTACTAATGATCTTGTGTTTAATTAAGTGACGATTCATTATCAAGATCTTAGTAGGTGCATAGCTCAACAAAGGATAAAATGTCAAGATTTGGAGCTAGCACGGTGTGATCCAAGGAGCTTTTGGATCAAGCTTGGACCAAGTCAAGAAGATGAGAAGCCTTCAAGTGAAGACTTCAAGAAGATGAAGATTTGTGTCTAGGTATAAGATTTTGTTTTGTTTTAGTTAAAAATGTAAAGGATAGATAGTTGGTGGATTGCTCAAGTACATTTATCACACACACACTCTTGATAGAATTGTTTTCATAAAAGATTTTTTTTGTTTAGAAAAGATTTTTCGTTTTTATACAAGTTTGGCTTTTGGTGTTTCTCATATACTTATATCTTTTAATCAAAACCATATTTAGAGCTTAATGCCAAAAACTTAGATATTTTATCTTATTTGTGTAGTGGATCATATCCATACACACTATGCTTTAATAAGTTCAAAATATCTAGTTTTTATTTGAAGATGTTTTGGAAAAACAAAGTTTAGAAAAATATGTTTTGGAAAATATTGTTTTGGAAATACAGTTTTTATCTTGAACCAAATATTTCCAAGTTACAAAAATAGTCCAATCTTTTATAACATGCCTTGATTTTGTGCAAGCATGTTTGTATATCAAAGTATATTGGTTAAACTATTTTTGTAGATTTTTATGTATTTTATGGGATTTTATTTGAGCCAATAAGACCATGTTTTAAAATCCCAGAAAATTGTTTCAGGCTTCGGATAAGTCGACTTATAACCCTTATATAGTCAACTAACCCTGGAGTCGGCCGACCGGACCGGTCGACCGACGTGCACAGACGTGCACGCCTTTGTGTACTGGAGGACGGCCGACCGTGCCGGTCGACCGCTCCAGAGAGCAGAGCTCTCTGGAAAGTTCGGCCGACCGCACGGGTCGACCGACAGAGAGTTGGACTCTCAGCTCCAGTGGGTCGGTCGACCCTAGCGGTCGACCGTAGCTCCAACGGTCAGATTTTTGACCGTTGGCGGTCAACCGCACGGGTCGACCGGCAGCTCTGACAGACCCCAACGGCTATATTTTTCTGGCCTATAAATTTGGGGTTTGGTCATTGTTTTGAGCCAAGATTTTGGAGACTCTTAGAGCCAGTTTTTCCCATTCATTTCAGAGGTTTTTCTCCACAAAATTAGAGCCAATATTTCCAATTAAAAGGAGAGTTTATCAAGAGTGTTTAAAGAAAGTCTTTGAGTTTTTTCACCACCATTCTCTTTCTTGTTTTTCTCACAATCACTTGAGCTATCCATTGCCTTATCTATCCATAGGATTGTGTTGTGAGAGTTTGTAATTGGTGATCAAAGTGTTGTAGATCACCAAAGATCTTTTCTTTGTTCTTTGAGGAGACGGGCAAGTGTGCTCGTGGTTGTTTAGGGTTCGGGTGCGAACTCTTCGTGTTTGAGGTGCGGCCTCGGCGAGCTAATGAGCTTGCGGTGTGTACGGGACTAGAGAGTCCGAGGGCTTGTAGGTGTTGCGGCACCGAGGAGAGATCCAGTGGGATCTTGCATAGTGGAAATCCTTCGTGTGTCGAAGGCGGGGATGTAGAGCAAGTGTGCTCGAACCTCGAAACAAACCCTTTGTGTTTGCGATTGCTCTCTCTCTCTTTGTCTCTTGTTTATATCTTGCATTCAATTATTGTCTATCTTTATATGCTTGATATATTCCTTGTGCTTAATTGATATACATGCGTGGGATTGTTTGCTAACACTTGTATTCAACCAAGAGAGCCAACGCGGCACCTCAACCCATTCAAGGGGAATCTAGAGGATTTGTCCAGTGCCCTTCACGGGGAATTCGGCAACACTCTTGTGTTATACATAGTGTTTAGTGTAAAAGTTTAATTAGGTCATAATTATTTTTTAGCTTCCGCATTATTTGCATCATTAGGCATTAAGTGACCATTAGATTAGCCTTCACCTATTCACCCCCCCTCTAGGTGAAACCTTCAATTGGTATCAGAGCTTGGTACTCTGATTTGGTCTAACAACCTAGAGTAAAAGATCCTTATTTTTAGGCTAATCACAATATTTTTGTACACACACCATGGACTTCATGTCACCACCCATGTTTGACATTGTTAACATCCATATATGGAAGGTGAAGATGTCCTTGTACCTCAAAGCCTTAGGTTATCATGTTTATCTTGCCACTACTAATAATGCATATTGTTTAGATGGCAAGAATTTTGAGGCTAATGCAAAAGCCCTTCATGCTTTAAAGTCAACCCTAGATGATGTCTATTTATCTAGAGTTTCTAACTTTGATTCGGCTTTTGTAGTTTGGAATACCCTCCTCTCCCTTGGCGAAAATGATCAATACTATGCGGGGAGTGATTCGGATGTTGGAAGCGACATCTCCAACAAGTGCTACATGGTCCAAGGGGATAACCCCCTTGAGGTAAACACCGAATCCGAGGATGAGGATGTTAACATGTCATATGATGAGCTATCTACTTTTTGTCATCTATTGCTTGAAAAGTATGACATGATTAAGAAAGAAAATAAAAATTTGAAAAAGAACATTGCTTGCATGCATATAGAACAAGATTCATTTAAATCTAACTTTGCATGTTTAGAAAAAGAAAATGAAGTTTTGAAAAATGAAAATGTTTCCCTTATGTCTAAATTAAATGATCTTTGTGAAGGGAACACGATTTTGAAAGATAAAATTATTTTTGTGGAAACTCAAAAGGAAATTGTTTTTCAAGAAAACAACTCTTTGAAAAAGAAAATTTTTGAAAAGAAAAGGAAAAAGATGTTGTTTCTAAAAAGAAGAAAAATGATCATATATCTCACATGTCTTTACATGCCACCACTGATGATAGTGAGATTAAAATTTGAAAAATAAAATTAATAGTTTGAGTTCAACTTTGAACTCGTGTGCATTTAACCATACTAGGTTGGAGTCCTTGTTTGCAAAGAAACAAACTCCTCATGTTCATGCACATCACTCTCATCATGCATTTGCTTATGTTACACGCCACGATCACAATCACACTCATAAGCATACTAAGGTGTACAAGTGTACACATTGTGGCCGCAAAGGCCATTTAGCAAAATTTTGTTATGATAAGATATATGCTTTAAATTTTGCTAAGAAAAATTGTTGGGTTCCATTAAATGCTAACCCCCGTGGACCCAAGAAAATATGGGTACCAAAACCCCCACCATTTGCTTTTGATGTAGGTGAGGGCTCTCACAAAACGTGAGAGGATTGGTGCCTTGGTAGTGGATGCACTTGGACATGATGGACATACTTTTGGGATGCATCACTATCAAGGAGTTTTCGTGGGAAGACCACCATGTTAGGAGCTTTGGAGTTGGTAACAATCTCTAAACTCCTATTTTATTTATGTTCATGCTTATTCATTTATAATATTCATAGCATGTTCATGTTTTATGATTTTTGTGCTTCATGTGGTAAAATCTTGTTTAGATGTAGTGTTTATCAAAACTTGAATTTATACATGTACAAATAGTGAGACCAAATTGATTCATATATGTTTGCACTTCATGCTCATTTGTACCCACTATATGCATATGTATAGCCTAGTTTTGATGATTCTTTCATTTACACTTGTTTTACCTATTTTCATGTTTTACTTCATGTATATGTATTTTTAATTCAAATCTAATAAATATACATGTATACCCGTGAGTCTCTTGCCTTCATGCAAATACATTTGATAGACTCTTTTATGTTTGGGATATGTATGTGTATTGTTAGCTTGGATAAATCATACATATACCATGAAGATTAGTGTTTTGATGAAAAATGATTTTTCGTGTTTTTTTTTGTTAAAAATGTGACTTGTGATCTTTTTATTTGAGCTTCAATGTCTATTTTCATGAAAATGCTATTTACATGACTCTTGTACACTCACATTTTATTCATTTTGTCATGACCTTGTTTCATGAACACCTTTTTATGAGCTTTATAGATCTTGAGTGTCATATTTGTGTATTTGGTATGATTCATGGAATACATATGCTTTGATTTCATGTTTTGAAGGATCTTTAACTAGTTTTTCAAAAATTATTTTAACTAGTTATTGTTCCTCATTTGGTAGTAATTTTCAATGCTAAAATATTTTCAAATCCATTTTTGAAAACCCCTACCATCTATGGGAGGATGGATGGGCGATTATGCCTTGTATGCTTCATTGAAAATCTTTTACCTTGTGCGTATGAAGGGTGGTAGGTTATGAGTTATATACTTGATCTCATTATTATGTCAATTGGTATCATTGAATTCTTTCAATTGGTATCTAAATTGATAATTTTTGTATATACTCATATTTTTGTTTCTTATATATGTATGTATCAATTTCACTTGATATACTCATTTTTCATACATATATGATTTTCATGTGCTTAACTTTCAATTGGCTCACATTTTTAAAAGCACAAAGTTTATGATGAAAAATAAAAAAAAATTTGATCATTATGTTTACTATTGGTATCAATATGCTTCAACTTCATATTTGTTAAACTTCAATTGGTATCAATACAATAATGATTATTTTAAATTTGGTATCTTAAAAATTTGTTTGTTTTACAAGAGCTCTGATACCTTCAAAATTTGATTAAGAAAAATTCAAAATTTTGTTTAAGAAAAATTAAAAAAAAAAATTTTGATTTGTATTACCCCTTTTAATCTCTTTGTTTATGACAAAAAGGGGAGAAAAATGTGTTTTGATTTGATTTTACTTTGAACCCTTTGTTGATGATTGACAAAAAGGGGGAGAAGTATTTGAGTTTATATGCATGTTTTCATGTTTTCATTGCTTAAGGGGGAGAAGTATTTGTCTTCCTTGTTGTTTATGCATATAAGTTTTGTTTTGCAAATAGGAGAAAATGCATATAAGTTTTGCTTTGCAAATAGGAGAAAAAAATTTACTTTGTTTCGTCTCCATCATTTGCATATATGTTCATGTGCCTCATTGCCATATCTATTATTTATTTTGTATGCATGAGTTAAGGGGGAGCATCTTTGAAGCTTTAACTTTAATCCATGCATATATAACCTCATGAGTTTTGTCATCATCAAAAAGGGGGAGATTGTTGGCCCAAAGGCCTATCACCCTAGTTTTGATGATGATCAACTCATGAAGTTATGTTTACTAATGATCTTGTGTTTAATTAAGTGACAGATTCATTATCAAGATCTTAGTAGGTGCATAGCTCAACAAAGGATAAAATGTCAAGATTTGGAGCTAGCACGGTGTGATCCAAGGAGCTTTTTGGATCAAGCTTGGACCAAGTCAAGAAGATGAGAAGCTTTCAAGTGAAGACTTCAAGAAGATGAAGACTTGTGTCTTGGTATAAGATTTTATTTTGTTTTAGTAAAAATGTAAAGGATAGATAGTTGGTGGATTGCTCAAGTACATTTATCACACACACACTCTTGATAGAATTGTTTTCATAAAAGATTTTTTTTGTTTAGAAAAGATTTTTCGTTTTTATACAAGTTTGGCTTTTGGTGTTTCTCATATACTTTATCTTTTAACCAAAACCATATTTAGAGCTTAATGCCAAAAACTTAGATATTTCATCTTATTTGTGTAGTGGATCATATCCATACACACTATGCTTTAATGAGTTCAAAATATCTAGTTTTTATTTGAAGATGTTTTGAAAAAATAAAGTTTAGAAAATATGTTTTGGAAAATATTGTTTTGGAAATACAGTTTTTATCTTGAACCAAATATTTTCAAGTTACAAAAATAGTCCAATCTTTTATAACATGCCTTGATTTTGTGCAAGCATGTTTGTATATCAAAGTATATTGGTTAAACTATTTTTGTAGATTTTTATGTATTTTATGGGATTTTATTTGAGCCAATAAGACCATGTTTAAATCCCAGAAAATTGTTTCAGGCTTCGGATAAGTCGACTTATAACCCTTATATAGTCGACTAATCCTGGAGTCGGCCGACCGGACCGGTCGACCGACGTGCACAGACGTGCACGCCTTTGTGTACTGGAGGACGCCGACCGTGCCGGTCGACCGCTCCAGAGAGCAGAGCTCTCTGGAAAGTTCGGCCGACCGCACGGGTCGACCGATAGAGAGTTGGACTCTCAGCTCCAGTGGGTCGGTCAACCCTAGCGGTCGACCGTAGCTCCAACGGTCAGATTTCTGACCATTGGCGGTCGACCGCACGGGTCGACGGCAGCTCTGACAGACCCCAACGGCTATATTTTTCTGGCCTATAAATTTGGGGGTTTGGTCATTGTTTTGAGCCAAGATTTTGGAGACTCTTAGAGCCAGTTTTTCCCATTCATTCCAGAGGTTTTTCTCCACAAAATTAGAGCCAATATTTCCAATTAAAAGGAGAGTTTATCAAGAGTGTTTAAAAGAAAGTCTTTGAGTTTTTTCACCACCATTCTCTTCCTTGTTTTTCTCACAATCACTTGAGCTATCCATTGCCTTATCTATCCATAGGATTGTGTTGTGAGAGTTTGTAATTGGTGATCAAAGTGTTGTAGATCACCAAAAATCTTTTCTTTGTTCTTTGAGGAGACGGGCAAGTGTGCTCGTGGTTGTTTAGGGTTCGGGTGCGAACTCATCATGTTTGAGGTGCGGCCTCGGCGAGCTAGTGACCTTGCGGTGTGTACGGGACTAGAGAGTCCGAGAGCTTGTAGGTGTTGCGGCACCGAGGAGAGATCCAGTGGGATCTTGCATAGTGGAAATCCTTCGTGTGTCGAAGGCGGGGATGTAGAGCAAGTGCGCTCGAACCTCGAAACAAACCCTTTGTGTTTGCGATTGCTCTCTCTTTGTCTCTTGTTTATATCTTACATTCAATTATTGTCTATCTTTATATGCTTGATATATTCCTTGTGCTTAATTGATATACTTGCGTGGGATTGTTTGCTAACACTTGTATTCAACCAAGAGAGCCAACGCGGCACCTCAACCCATTCAAGGGGAATCTAGAGGAGTTTGTCCAGAGCCCTTCACGGGGAATTCGGCAACACTCTTGTGTTATACATAGTGTTTAGTGTAAAAGTTTAATTAGGTCATAATTGTTTTTTAGCTTCCGCATTATTTGCATCATTAGGCATTAAGTGACCATTAGATTAGCCTTCACCTATTCACCCCCCCTCTAGGTGAAACCTTCAAAGAAGCCACATCAAGTTTTCATTGCTTCCCCTCCTTGTGGATACGACCCGTATAGCCACTTCGCTATTACGGAAGAATCGCAAACTAGTAACATCGACCTACACTCTTTTTACTTATTCTTGTGCTTGCTTTTTGCCGATCAAATTTTGGCGCCGTTGTCGGGGACAACCCCTGGCCCAAAGCACCGGCGCGCCCGCGCCCGTACGGCCGCAAAAACGCGGCCCGGCCGCGGCCCGCCAGGGCGGCGCGCGCCTAGCTTCGGGCAGCGTGTTGTCCCTTCTGTCTCTTGTCAGTTGGGTCTCCTGAATTCTAGATTTGATGTCTTGGGCTGACAAAATCTCCTCCCTAAGGTCAATGACTACTTGGTAGGCCTTTATTCAGCCTTTAAATGGTGATTTAGGGTCTTCTTCTTCATTTGCACACCATGGACCTAAGATCAAGCAAGCAAAACTTTATTAACAGAATTTTATATCAAATAATATGTGAATGTGATAAAAATTATGTAAACTTAGAGACTAATCAGCTGTCGTCTCTTTCACCACGAGAAGAACTTTGTATTGGTGTTACACACTGCGACCATAGTCACAGTTTTTTAATTTGTGATATATAGTGAAATATACTGATTTGAGAGGATTGCGATCATGATCGTAGTATCATCTGTCAATATAGTTAACTTTGGACTACAATCATGGTCGTAGTTTTTAACTTAATTGAATGTGCAGCGATCAAACTGTTTTGTCAGGACTGCGACCATGGTCGCAGATTCATGTATCAATGTAGTTAATTATGGACTGCGACCATAATCGCATACTTGAGAGTAATTATTATCTGAGTACTGTGACCATGATTGCAGTTGAGATGCAAAACTAATAGCTTTTCATTTATAATCACGGAGTGCGATCATAGTTAACTTCTTAATAAAAGATTTATATTTTCCTGTAGTAAATGATTAGATTTCTTATCGTATGATAACAATATTTGCGGGCAATATATTAGGTCCGCGACAATGGTAACCACTCAAAGTCCTATGATCACTGCGATGCATGAAAGAAACATACTTTACATGTATTTTAAAAATATGGAAGATCTTTTTTCAGATAGAAGTAAATTTTATTTATAACATAATATGGTCAGAAAGAGACCTTATAAAAAAGAGCATTAAAAGCTCTGAAAGAAGACAAAAATAAAGTGAATATCAGAAGACCAGAAAATTCTAGTTCTCGTCTTCATCACCATCATAAGCAGATTTGTCGTCTTCATTCTCCTTGTCTTCCTCTTCATTATTTCTTTCCTCATCTTTTCCCTCGTCGACCAGCTCGCTGTCCTCTTTGCTTTCATTCTCTTTTTGAGAGTTGATAAACTCTCAGAATGGATCGTTTTTATCAAGCTTTTCTTTCGATCCGTATTGAGAAGAACCTTTAGAGGATATGATCAAAGAAAGCGCGCCTTCAGCATCAGAGCACATGCTTTTATCAAGCACGTCTTTGTAAAGTGGCAGAGGAATAAGTTTCTCACTAGGCCCCATGAAAACTTGATCATCCTCTTAAAGAGGAGCACCAGAAGCAACATTATTTGATGTAGTGAGATAGTCAAAAGGAGATAAGTCTAGACTGCCATCACATTCACTAGTATCCCCTAAAGAAAGAGGACCGGTGGGAGAATGATTGAAGTTGAAATCTGAGTGTTCAGAAGAAAAAGATGGAGGAAGACATGATTCAAGCATAAATTGTTTAAGGAAGTGCGGAAATCAAAATGAAGAAGAAGAGAACAAATATTTTTTTAGATAAGAGATCTTTAAAATACATTACTGACAGGCACTACAAAAAGGCCAATACTGTGAAACGACGTGAATAGTAATAATAAGTATTAGAGGTGACGGTTGAGTATTAGAAGAAGAGATAAAAAGAAATTAAATATTTAATTGAAGCAGTTATGGCGGGAGAATCCAAAGAGTACCCTTTTTTCAGAAGTTTTATGATGTGAACTACAAATTAACTTTTTATAGAATATTTTTTCTATATATTTAAATTTCGTATGGTGCACATCTTTCCTTTATCGAGATTAATTTTAGTTCACTTCTTTTTAAGACTGTTGTCATGTAATGGTAGATAGGATATTAATTACTGCAATTAGGTTAGAGTAATTAATATAGTATTTTATAACTTGTGATATACGCGGATTGCTCGAACGATGGCAGAGCTAATCTACATTGTTAGGTCTGATTATAGTTAGGACTGTGATCATTATTGCATTTTATAAACGTTCAAAATTCTGTTACATATGGCATGTGAATAAGGACTGCAACTATGGTCGTAGTGCTTAACGATAGCATGTGTTGCCTATAATTTCTATGCATGTATTGTTCATTATCTGTTTGAAATTTACTACTGTTTAATAAAAATGCAACTAAGGTATTTTCTACACTACGATTGACAAGATTTTAAGGCCTGCGACTGGGGCGCAGTCGTGATATAGGATTAGAAGTTATGTTATACTAGGACTACGATCATGATCGCACTGCTAATATATTTTGATAATATCTCAATGTATGTGTACTGCGAGCTTAGTCGCAGTTATAATATACATTGAGAATAAAGTATTTCTTAGTATCAAGACCGACTATAATCACAGTTCATTAAAAAATGCATGAAATATTATCCAAAATAATCTGTAAATATTGTGGCAGTTACGAGAATATCAGATTTATAAAATATCTGCAAAATAAATCATTAACCATTGTATTTCATTATTTTTTCACTGTACATTTGTAATACAAAAAAATATTATATGGCTGCCCTACATCAAATTTCATTTTTCTATTCATTTCAATTTCTTTATTAAACTTATATGGATTGAAAATAATGCAAAATAAGCATAAAAAAACTATATATTCCAACCAGATTTTTAGATTTCACCTATGATTTTTATCTTTTTCCGCTACTTTTTTTGGCTCATCATCTTGATCCGATCTTTTTTCCCTTTATATTTCGATGTAGATGAATTAGAAAATTTATAACTGTAGATATATTCAACGAAAATTTCTCTGTAAATTACAAATATTTTCGGCTAAAATTTGTTGTAGATGAATTTTTGCTAAGTTAAAAGTAAAAAAATGAGAGTATTCTGGTCAACGTATTGACAGTTTTTTAGGCGAGATTTTTGAGTTTTTTTGACCCCTACACTCTGCCACCGATATGTGACATAGACTGAGTCACGTCACCGCCATCTAAGAAACTCTCTCAGTTGGCAGCTGAGGTACAAAAACCCCTATGTATGTGCGTGTGTATGGTTTTCATCAGAAAAACTTAATTTTGGCCAGGCCCTCAACCTCATGACCAATTCCATAAAGAATAAACATGCATGAACAAACCCAAAAGAAATACTATATGTGACCCTTGTCTGCCAGAACTCCACATCCACCATTGCAAGAAGTCACTGATACATCCATAGACAGATCATAAGGACAGATGTGAAAAATAATCTTCCGCTCACGAATCTCTGTACCCTCTGTACACATGATAACTCAAGTCCGAACCAAGAATGAAGGCAAGTGCCTCTCTAACACTGCCATGAGATCTTCCCTCTGGCTCCCCTCGCCTGCCTCCTTACACCCAAGCCCCCTCGCAACCCCCACGAGTCCCCCCCCGGCCTCTGTGGCAACAATCGCCCGCCTGTCTTCAAACACTTCCTGTACTGTGGCAGCAATGCAATGGCCACCACTAGGCCCGTTGGCAGCTCCCTCAGCTGAATCTCGGACGGAACGCCCCCTCCTCAAAGCCTTCATCACATTTGCATAGTGATCTTCCGCCTCTCTCAGGCCCTCACCAAATGCTGCCATGGACCAATTTTCCCTCAAGAAATCTTCCCAATTCAGGCACGACAGCTCCATCATCCGAACACGTGACAATGCTCTCAGCAGCGCTGTATGTCGCAGCAGGGGAGCCAAGGAAGTCGGAAGATAAAAGGAAGGCGACACCATCAAGCGCCCCTCCCCCACTTCAGGAAGTAGTCTTGAGGATCTCGATGCTAAAGGTGGACAGCACATGGTTGGGAACTCTTGGGAGGAGGTACGAAGCAGTGGCAAGTTGCCCGGCTGAAGCAGCAAGATGTGAGGGCAAGGCAGAGCTCCATGTCAGTGCACCCACGGTCAACAAACCAACCAACAACGGGAATACAGCCCCGCTCAGCTGCTTTCATCAGAGGAGCAAAGAAGGCAGACGCTTGGCCCTCATCGACCAGGCAATCAATTGTGCCAAACTTGCAATAGCAGGCAGCAAAGCAGAGGGCGAGGTTAACATCCACTGGTAAGCTGTTCCACCGTGCAATCTGAATTGGGACAGTAAGGTCAGAGGAGAATTAGCACGAGACATCATGATGTTCCAGAATACAGAAAAGAAAGATCAATCTGATACAGAACGACATGTTAATTTTTTCAGTCCAGTTGAATTTTTTTGGTGTGACCAATAAAGTTGCACAACTTTTTACCAAATTATCCTCATAATTCATATTATACAGGAAGTTTGAGCATTAGGATCTATACAGACGAACAGGAGGAGAAGATAGACTCTTGATAAAGTTATTAATTCAAGTGGCTTATGTTTTTAAAAAAAAAAAAAAGAACATTTCTCAAAGATTCTAGGTTAACCACCAACTCAAGAGAAGTTGAAAGTTCCCCATTCTGTACCTTCTAAAATATTAAAGGTGAAGAGAGAAGAATTAGTGACAAAGGTAATAGATCATAATGCTCCCGAAATAAGACAATATGGGTATAGCATTAAGAAATTCAATTTCCCCACCCATACATAAAATGTCCCACAAAACAAAAGATTAATGTGCTTTTTGTTTCTTTCCTTTTTTCTTTTTTCTTTTTTTCTTTTTCTAGTGAACAAAGGCCATAGTCCGGTATTGAACCCAGGACCTCCCATAAACCAACCCACCACTTCACAACTCATCCAGGTTTCAGTGGCGAGCATGAAACATTAATGGCTGCCAAAGTTGCAACCTGTACACTTTCATCCTGCTCAATTTGACTCAAAAACACGTATGAGAAAGTTGATATAACTATGATGTGTTATGCCATAAATCTGCCAAAACATGTTTAACATGAACTGTTCATTTTCTAAGTAGATGAGGCACGAAAACTTCTTGTCAAAACTTATTTTTGTTTCTTGGGCATCATAGGTTTTCTTGATAGTGATCAATGGAGTTTCACATGGGTTGGCACATTATCATTTTTCTTTGGTAGTTTGAGCTTAATTCTAACAGAAACACTCCAAATCCAACTAGTATTTGATGAGACCGAACAGGTGCTTCTGATAGGATCACCCTACTATAAAATACATGTGAAGTCAATTGCGACAATATAATTGCAATTCCACACTATTGATATTATTCTATAAGACTTAAAGCACAGACAAAAAATTTATCTGAAAATGTTTCAACTACAAATATTACAAAAACATGTTCACGATCTAAAAACAGTTGGAACCATACTTCTTATCTGAATGGAACCATTTAGAATTCTGTATATTACTCTAAATTAGTGCCCTTTGACTTGCATACAAGAATATTATTATTGGAGAGATAAAGTTTTACATTCAATTTCTTAAAGCCATTTCTTGAAGTATTTACTCAATTTTCTTTCCTCAGTTTGTTATATATAAAAAACAGATCAAGTAATAATCGAGGTTCAAAATATTGTATAACGATACTGTCGTATCCTATGCTTAAAATAAAAGCAATAGTCATGGTTCAGAATTATGGGTATTGTATAACAATGCGACTGATGGAAGGGTGGGGAAAAAAAAAATCAAATTTTACTGTCAACTGATTTCTAACTCTCCTAGAAGTATGTAAAATATCATCCAATATACAAAATCAACCCTCAATTGGACCATAGGCACAGATTACATCCGTACGTATTCTTGAATAACTCAACGAAAGGTGACCACAGATGCCTTAATCCTAATGTGAACTGGATTGGATTATTCTTTATTGAGATGCACACATCATTCATGTCAAGTGAACAAAAATAAAATGATTGTCTAAGAAAAAATAGTTTGCTCCTGAACCCTCCAGAGTCCTCATACCTATCCCTCTTTCAGATGACTATATGTAGAAAAAACATATGAAAGGCTTAAATTTAACATAACTAAGAACATGCTAAGAAAAAATCATCTAGTTAGTTGGAAATGCATTAGGAAGCCTAAAAAAACGAGATTTGATGTGGGCATATAACTTGAATATAATATTGTAATCCTGAAATCAATAACCTGTCTTCATGTTATGGGGTTCAACCAGAGTATAACACCTAATAAGGTTATCCAGTTCTACACTGTTTACCAGTTGTCCAAAAATTCAACTAAATAACTATCGGAGTTATTAAGAGCTTTGAAGAAACTTTACAACTCGGATCAACAGTTCACTGCCTAAACTTTCAGGACAGCGCGAAACACATTCTCTACTGACAAAGGACCCCACCACCTTTTCTCCCGTTGTGCAACTGGTGCCAAAATTTTCAGGCCTGAGAGCAACATTTCTTTTCGAGTGATGAGCTTGAGGAAATACAATATTTTCATCAGCGCACACGAGAGAGAGAGAGAGAGAGAGAGAGAGAGAGAGAGAGAGAGAGAGAGAGAGCTTAAGTTTCAATAAAACTACTCTGATCGAACTCCTGAGGGTAAAAACATGGTTTCAAATATCAGCCAATTCCGATTCATATCAGCAACATCGCATCGGATTTTGAGGTACCCAATATGATAATCGACCGATGTTAACGATGCAACCGAAATTGCCAATCGATATTGGCGGTACTGATATTAAAAGTCATTAGCCAATACTAATACCGAGATCTTAAGCCATTCATAAAAAGAATAATGAAAGATGACTCTAAGCGAACTACCAAGGGAAACATAAAAGGGAATATAAATGAGATTAAGGTATAAGATGACACTGAGCGCAAAAGTCATATTGGGGAAACCCCAATGGATAGTACGACAAAGAAGGTCAATAGCAGCTACTGAGAGCTGGCTCAGTGGTAAGGGGTTGGGTTGGGAAATGGGAGGTCTTAACTTCAAGATCGGGCTACGATGGCATTTGTTGTGAAAAAAGGGTAAATTGCCAAAGCTAGTAAGGTTCCATTTAGGTCACCTAATAATCCATCACTGACCTGATCTTTCCTGAAAACTTGTTTCTCTATTCTTATTACTTGTAGCATAAATACTCAACTTGAACATGTTGGCCCAAAGGCCCATCACTCTAGTTTTGATGATGATCAACTCATGTAGTTATGTTTACTAATGATCTTGTGTTTAATTAGTGACAGATTTGTTATCAAGATCTTAGTAGGTGTGGAGCTTCAACAAAGGATTTAAAGACAAGTTTTGGAGCTAGCACCGGTTGATTCACGAGCCTATGCATCAAGATCACATCAAGTACTCAAGAGGAGTCGAGCTCGTTGGATCGTGTTTGGACCAAGTCAAGATGATGAGAAGACTTCAAGGGAAGACTTCAAGATCAAGACTTGTGTCTAGGTATAAGATTTTTGTTTTAGTTAAAATGTAAAGGATAGAGTAGTTGGTGGATTGCTCAAGTATATATCACACACACACTCTTGATTTAGTTGTCTTTTCATAAAAGAATTTTCAGTTTAGAAAAGACTTTCATTTTGGAAAAATACATGTTTGGATTTTGGTTTTCATGTTTACATATATTTTAACCAAAATCATGTTTAGAGTTTAATGTCAAAAACTTAGATATTTCATCTTATTTGTGTAGTGGATCATATCCATACACACTATGCTTTAATGAGTTCAAAATATCTAGTTTTTATTTAAAGGAGTTTTGAAAAAAAACAAGATTTTGGAAAATACAAGTTTTCAATTGAGCCAATATTTCCATATTACAAAAATAGTTCAAATCATTTATAACATGCCTTGATTTTGTGCAAGCATGTTTGTTTATCAAAGTATATTGGTAAAAACTATTTTTGTAAATTTTTTAAGTATTTTATGGGATTTTATTTGAGCCAAAAAGACAAACTTTTTAATCCCAGAAAAACTGTTTTCAGGCTTCAGATAGTCGACTTACTACCTTTCTAGTCGACTAACTCTGAAGTCGGTCGACCGGCTCGGTCGACCGACGTGCATGGACGTGCACGCCTTGACCTGGCAGATGGCCGGTCTGCCGACCCTGTCGACCGGAACTGAGAGCAGTGCTCTCTGTTCTTTTGGGTTGACCGGGCGGTCGACCGGAGGCTCCAACGGTCTGATTTTTGACCGTTGGCGGTCGACCGGGCGGTCGACCGACAGGTCTGACAGACCCCAACAGCTAGTTTTTGACAGCCTATAAATTTGGGGGTTTGGCCATTGTTTTCAACAAGATTTGGAGAGTGTTTTTTGAGCTAGTTTTTCCAATCCTTTTCAGAGGTTTTTCTCCACAAATTTGAGAGCAAATATTTCCTATCTAAAGGGAAGATTTTACCAAGAGTGTTAAAAGAGATTCTTTGAGTTTTCCTCCACCATCTCTTTCCTAGTTTTCTCACACACCCACTTGAGCTATCCATTGCTATATCTACCTATAGGGTTTTGTTGTGAGAGTTTGTATTAGTGATCAAAGTGTTTAGATCACCAAAGAATTCTTTCTTTGTTCCTTTGAGAAGGCGGACGGTTGTGTTCGCATTTGTTTCGGGTCCTAGTAAGGACTCGGTGTTTCGGGTTCGGGTGCGAACTCTTATTTGAGGTGCGGCCTCGGCGAGCCGGTGGGCTTGCGGTGTGTACGGACTAGGGAGTCCGAGAGTTGTAGGTGTTGCGGCACCGGGTGATCCATTGGGATCGATTATAGTGGAAATCCTTCGTGTGTCGAAGGCGGGGATGTAGAGCAAGGGTGCTCGAACCTCGAAACAAATCCCTTGTGTTTGCGATTGCTCACTCTCTCTCTCTCTATCTCCTTGTTTATATCTTGCATTCCTTTATTGTGTTTATCTTTATATGCATGATATACTTGTGTGCTCATTGATATACTTGCTTGGGTTTGTTTGCTAACACTTGTATTCAACCAAGAGAGCCAACGCGGCACCTCAACCCATTCAAGGGGAATCTAGAGGAGTTTGTCCAGAGCCCTTCACGGGGAATTCGGCAACACTCTTGTGTTATACGTGGTGTTTAGTGTAATAGTTTGTTTAGGTCATAATTGCTTTTAGCTTCCGCATTATTTGGCATAAAGTGACCATTAGATTAGCCATCACCTATTCACCCCCCCTCTAGGTGAACCTTCAGAACACTTGCACATCGGCAGTAAAAGGGGCAAATTGAGAATTACTATAGCAATATATCCAAGTCCAAAGTGGTATAGGACCTAATATTTGAACCAACCCAAAATATTGTTGGCCCAAAGGCCCATCACTCTAGTTTTGATGATGATCAACTAATGTAGTTATGGTACTAATGATCTTGTGTTTAATTAGTCTCAGATTTGTGATCAAAGATCTTAGCAGGTGTGTAGCTTCAACAAAAGATTTAAAGTCAAGTTTTGGAGCTAGCACGGTTTGATTCAAGAGCCTATGCATCAAGACCACATCAAGTACTCAAGAGGAGTCTAGCTCTTTGGATCAAGTCAAGAAGATGAGAAAACTTCAAGTGAAGACCTTCAAGATCAAGACTTGAGTCTAGGTTTGTTTTATTAAGATTTTATTTTTAGTTAAAATGTAAAGGATAGAATAGTTGGTGGATTGCTCAAGTATACCATATACACACACACTCTTGATTTAGATGAGTTTTCATAAAAAACTTTTCATTTTGGCAAAATACCGATTTGATTTTTGGAGTTTATTATGTACATGTGTTTTTAACCAAAACCGTTTTAGTGCTTATTGTCAAAAACATAGATATTTCATCATGTATGTGTAGTGGATCATATCCATACACTCTATGCTTTAAAAGTATTTAAAATATCTTGTTTTTGTATTTGGAGAAGTTTTGAAAAAATAAGTTTTGAAAAATCTATTTTGAAAAAATACAGATTTTGTTTTTATGCTAAAATTTCTAAGTTACAAAAATAGTTCAAAATGTTTGTAACATGTCTTGATTTTACTCAAACATGTTTGTATATCAAAGTATAATATTGAAACTATTTTTGTAGATTTTTAGAGGTTTTATGGGATTTTATCTAAGCTAAAAAGATAACCTTTTAATCCCTATAAATAGTTCTGTCTGGCTTCTGCCGGTCAACCGAGCTAGGAGTCGGTCGACCGAGTCGCACAAACGTGCACGCCAGTTTGGCTGGAGGGCCGGTCGACCGCCAGAGAGCTTCTGCTCTCTGGAAAGCCCCAGTCGATCGGGCCGGTCGACCGGCAGAGAGTATCTGCTCTCTGTTCCAGACCTTGGTCGACCGGGCCGGTCGACCGCTGGCCCAACGGTTAGAAATCTGACCGTTGGCCGGTCGACCGGGCGGTCGACCGACAGGTCATCCTGGCTCCCAACGGCTAGTTTTTGGAGCCTATTTAAAAGGGGCTACCATGGGCTGTTTTAAACAAGATTTGAGAAGAGTTTTTGGGTTAGTTTTGCATACCTATTTCAGTGGTTATATCCACATGTTTTAGAGCTATATTTTCAAATCAAAAGAGAGTTTATCAAGAGTGTTTTTCAAAGTGATTTCTTGTGTTTTTTCTCCACACATTCCATCCTAGTTTTCTCACACAAATACTTGAGCTATCCATTGCTATATCTACCTATAGGGGTGTTTGTTGTGAGAGGATTTTAGGTGATCAAAGTGTTGTGATCACCAAAGTTCTACTTTGTACTTTGAGGAGGCGGACTTGCGTGTTCGCGGTGTTTCGAGTTCGTGTGTGAACTCTTTGTAGAGTTGCGGCCTCGGCGAGCTAGTGGGCTTGCGGTGTGTTCTTGCGGGAACGAGTAAAGAGACTAGAGAGTCCAAGGAGTTCAGGTGTGAACTCGCCTTATAGGTGTTGCGGCACCGAGTGATCCGGTGGGATCAATTTTAGTGAAAATCCTTCATAGTGTTGAAGGCGGGGACGTAGAACAAGTGTGCTCGAATCTCAAAACAAATATCACGTGTTTGCGATTGCTCTATCTATTTCTTACTTGTTTATATCTTGCATGCTTATATTACTTTCATCTTTATATGCTAGATATATATATTTGTGCTCACATTGTATATGCTTGGGGTTTGTTTGCTAACACTTGTATTCAACCAAGAGAGCCAACGCGGCATCTCAACTCTTATTTAGAGGAATCTTGAGGAGTTAGTCCAGAGCCCTTCACGGGGAATCCGGCTACACTCTTGTGTTATACTTGGTGTTTAGTTTAAGAAGTTTTAGTTTGCATTAAATAAATTTTAATTCCGCATTAATTGACCATTAGATTAGCTAGTCACCTATTCACCCCCCCCCCCCCTCTAGGTGATTACAAATATATCACCGCCTTCAGGTCTGAGTTGGATTTCGGGTGTCCGAAAGTATCATTTAAAAGCTGGCATCCTCACTTATAAGTTGGTATCCTCCCCAGTACTTATTGTGTTCAGATCTGATTCAAATTCAGACCATTACTTTGTGTTCATTTTATTTATGAAGAGAACACCCTTAAATTTATTTGAAAAGTGATTGAATTAGTTGCAATTATGCAACTCCTAAAAAGATTAGAGAAAGAGTCTAACTAATTTGATTTTATCACTCAGTAAAATGGGATATGGCAAACAAATGAATAGGAAATATCAATATTTGAAGTGGGGTCTAAGTTTAAAAAAACCATATTAAAAAAGACAACAAAAATAAAAGGGACAAAAAATATCAGAGTTAGTAAAAGTGTGTTTAAAAGGTTTAGTTCTAAAAAAACAAATGAAAAAGATTTTATATATATATATATATATATATATATATATATATATATATATATATATATATATATATATATATTATATATATATATATTTATGTCAAAATTTATATCTCAATCACCTAATTGCATGCACACCAGTTTAGATTACTTGATGGATAAACATACTCTATCTATAACGAGATGTCAAACTAAACTACATTTAAATTAAGTGTACACACATGCAAGCACGCATGCATATTAAAGATGTAATATTAACAATTGCTAAATATAATATTAAAACAATTCTTTTTAAGTGTCCAAAAATGCGGTATGGGTTAAAAAAAGGGATTTTGCCAAAACATGAGTTCTTTTTTCTTGCCTTTCTTCTTGAATGTTGCTTTTAACATACAGGCCTCACAACACAATTTTTTTCCTTTCAAGAAAACAGAGTTTTAAGCAGTATTTTGCTAACTATGGGGTTTTGTGCACTCCCAACAACTTCATGATCATGTTCATTTACTGGTGGAGAATGATAAAGATGAAACAAAGATAAATTTCCTTAGCGTAAGATAACCCATATCGTCGAAGTCAATTGGAAGTCAATTAGTGGTTAGATTAAAGTCTCATCACACTTGAGTAAGATAATTAAAATCATGGTTTAAAATCTCAATATTGGCCAAGAGTTGAGTATCAAAATTGTCAAAGTGGGCCATAAATTTTGGCAATAACAACTCTAATGTAAGCCGATATCATAGTGTTAATGCCGTATCAGATACCTCAAACCCCAATATGATATTGCCGATATATATTGGAATCAGCCATGAACTCATGTTCAAAACCTATTTACTTGTGAAATGATTGTGAAGCCTACTCGCCATGAGCATAAATGAAACTTCCAACATTTGAAATATTCTCATTTTTCCCATCATTTATGGACTATACATATATAATTAAACCTAAACTGTTCTGTAAATGCCTGGTCTCTGATCAGGTTCAGATTCAAGTCGTGCTATATATATGTTTTCTGAAATTTACTCATCATTTACAACTTTAAAGCGGATCAGAACAGCGACAAATCTGATGGACCTAATCCACCAAAAAATTTGTCAAGGAGATGTTCGTAACCCATATTCTACTCATGAATTTCAGTTGGGGAATGGAGAGGGAAAAGTCCAACCAGCATCGGGATAGGATCACTCCTAGTAGGATCACTCCTAGTTAATTGGATTACATTTCCAAGCCTTGGAGAAATAAGACTTGGGGGAACAGAAATAAGAGAGATGAGGTGTTTGTTGGCCTAGTGTCTAGGCGTGTACACTCTGGTCATAATGTGATTTCATTTGGCTCTTTTGCTTATACTAGGGATAAAAAGATGAATACAACCCCACATAGAAAATATTTTCATTTTACTTCTTTGTCTATATTCTTTCCTTGTCTAGAAGAATTTTTTGCTTAATGGTTAGAAAAGGAAGATTTAACTAGCAGCCTACCACAGACAGGCTTGAAGGTTTATGGCAAGGGCATTGCCTTCTCATTGGTTGCATCAGCCAGGATTTTGACAACAAGGCATGAAGAGGTTGGCGTCAGGATGGAAGACACTCATGAAGGTATTTCTAGTACTTCATAGCAGAGACCCATTTTGATGGGAAAACCCTCATATACTCTACAGTTTATTCCTCATACTCACAGTGTGCTAACTATGAGGAGAGAGAATCATCATCTATACTGGTAGGCATATTGGTCTTTGCTCTCCGTGGTGAATGGTATACAGTATACAGCATTAATCACGTGACACATCTGTATCAGAGAATGCAGCCCTTGAGAATCCTAGCTATAGGAAAGACACATTAAGATCTATATAGGTAAACACGTGTAATCACAAGTAAAGTTTTCTTGGTGTATGCTATGCAGTGGGGGATTTAGGTAGGATAAACCTAAAACTTTTTAATGCAGAACATAAGCAGAGAAAGTCCATAGAGCCCACCACAGTGCCAGTCACTAGTCCAAATAATCTTTGTTTTGTAGAATAATGAAACTTTATCTCAGTCCTCTAGTTTTACTGAATACAAGGACAGTTCAGTGGGTAACTAAGGGAAAGAATAACAAACCAAAAGAACCTCCTCATTATCAACCAAGAGAGCAATAATACACATATTACAAATTCCTCCACTGAACCATGTATATAGCGTTGACCCAAAAGTTGAGATTGCTAAATCAAATATTCAATCAACCACGGGATGATTCCCAACTCATGTAGTTAGTGATTAATGATTTTAAAGTTGTGTTTAAATATATAAAGATTATTCTTGAAAAAGATAAATTCAAGATCATATTGTGAAGCTCAAGCTCAACCAATACAATTTGGAATTTCTCTCCTTGAGGATTGGAGCTAAAGGAAGTCAAATTTTATTCAAGACATATACCAAAGATTTCAATATTTCAAGATAAAGAAGTTTGTATAATTGTAACTCTAGAATTTGTGTTAAAACTATAATTTATAGAATTAGTAGTTCAAGCTTGACACTCACACACATGGCTCTTTGTGTGATGGTTAAAGAGTTTTTCAAATCCAATTATATACAAATATTGAAGTTATCAAAAACTAGTTTAAAAACAAGTTGACTTATGAAAATATCAATTTTAATCTTCATTAAATCTCAAAAATGAGTTTTACCATTTGAAATATGTAGTGAATTTTATCCATACATATTAGAGCTCAATTATATCTCAAGAAACTTATTTTTGTGTAATTTATAAAGTTGCAGTTGATTTTATACAAAGTTTGAAAAATCAGTTTTCACTGAAGAGCTTTCGACAACCCTTATAGAAACTGTCGAAAACGGATACTCAGTGTGCACGTTTTTTTGTTTTAAGCTGATGAACTTTCGATAGTATATACGCTGTCAACAACGTTTTCTAAAGAGCTCAAAAAAGTTCAGAATATACTCACTTTCAACAACTATAGTAGTGTTTTTCACTGTGTCGAAAGGAGCTTTCAACAGCTCAAGTTTTTGCTTTCGATGGCAGCAGAAAATTTGGTTTGTCTCAGAGTGGCTCAAATTTTCGACAGTCTGCTCTCACTTTTGACAGCTCTCTATCGACAACCAGTGAAATATTTTCAAAAATAGATTTCTGAATTTCAAAAATATAATCGTTTGTGACTGTTGCCAGTCTACAACCCTGCACCAGCTTTCGATAGCTCATTGACTTTTTCTACATGATTTTAACAAAATATTTTGCAGAAGTTTATATCAAGTTTAAAGACTTTTTATAATAGTTTTCAAGAGTTTCTCAAAGCTCCACTTTCAATTCTTGAGAGTTTTCTACAAAATTTCAAAGCTTTCTCTTCCAATCTTTTCCAATCTCTCACATGCATAAGCTTGTCTTCTACTTCTCAATTATATAGTTATAAGGCTTGTATTTGAGAGAAGTTTATCTGTAATCGGAGTGTGATCACATTTGATCTTTGTGCTTTTGTTGTAAATCTAAGTGAAAGAGGTTGTGACAAGTCGAAGCTCTGAGTGTTGTTGAAGTTGAGACTCCGAGGTGATCCAGAGGGATCGTGTAGTAGGAGTCGACGCTCCGAGGTGATCCAGAGGGATCGTGTTGTAGGAGTTAAGGCTCTAAAAAGTGATCTTGCGGGATCATGTTGTAAGCGTATTACGGTTTCGCGAATCGATTATAGTGCTTAAATCTCCACGGGAGTTGGAGACGAAGATATAGATCAGTGAATTGAACTCGAGAACAAATTCTAGTGTTTGCGGAGCTTTCTCTTTCTTGACCTCTCTTTATCTTTGCTTAACATTTGTTGCTTATACTCATAATTGCCTACTAATTGTGATTAAGCTTGTTTATTGATACTTGTTATAATTGCTTACTTTTGAGTATGTTTGTTACAAATAGATTTTAATCTTCGCATTACTGGTTAATATCACCTATTCACCCCCCTATAGCTGATTTTCATATAGACATTATTACTTAGGTACCTTAAAACAGCAGAACAATGGCTAGAACCCAAGATTTCTACTAGCCAAACAAACATGTCATTCAAATTCATCACTGCCTAACACATCCACAGTCCTATATTTATACAACAAGAAAGATTGAATGTACCAAGATTTTATGCCTGAAAAGAATATCAACTCCCAAAGTTTCAAGCCAGCTTGGTAGTCCAGTCGGGACTATTTAGTGACCAAGACCAGTGCTAGGCACTCAAGAGGTTGTACTAGGCATTTATATTTCTTTAATGTATTATTTATACAACATTTATTAATTAACACAAATCTAATTTGTTGTCAATGTATATAATCCTTTTACTCTGAAAAGTAAATGCAATCCACATATATTTCAAAAACAAAGGTAAAGGGCATCCCAAGGACAGTCTTTACAAATAAACATTCTCACAATTAGTGAATTAAGAAAATAAAAAGATACCAAATAAATACTGTTAACTACTTAATTATCCAAATCTAGCATTTCATTCTCTTTAAAAATACTATTCTTAAGCATCTGAATTTGGCTCCATCCTCTTCTTCCCATTCTTAAAGCTGGGTCTATGCAAAGTTGGCCTGCTGGGCAAAGGGCATACGGGTTTTCAGATACCTGATAGTCAGATACTCGATAGTCTGATAACCATTAAATATCGGCTAGTATTGTGGTCATTATTACCGATATTGACGATATTGGTACTAAAAACCATTGGCCGATACTGAGATGTTAAACCATGGAAAGGAATCACATGTTTCATCCTATGCACATAAATAACAGAGGACATATTTGTAAGGGTTCAAACAAGTGCCATATATATTGACAGACACTCTTGCTGACATGAAACTGATGGACATTCCAATTGTGATAGAGAGATAAGAATCCTAACAAATCAAAGGGAAAAAAATTCATATCATTCCAAAATGAACCCTGCATAGCGTTATTATTTAAACAACCAAAAACAAGAAAAGAATCAAGCTCTTGGGAATTTAGTAATGAGCATGCAAAATAAAGTTTCCAATAGTTACATAACAGGCCATGCATATTTAAATGCATAGCTCTTGGATAATCAGTTATGTGAAACAAAACATTGTGTATCATACAAAGGAAACAACGATAATTGGCAATCACTAATCCACAAGTCAAAACATTACTTGACGATACATGATACTGTACGCCAAAAATAAAGAAGAGATACTAACTAGATAGACACCAGCAATATTAAAATACACCACATATTTAATAAAGCAAATTTAGAATGAAAATAGAAGCAGAAACTATTAGATGAGGATCACAGATGATTTTCATACATTGTGATAGAAAGTTAAATAAATTAGCATCAATCACATCAATCCTAAGAGATGAAAGAGTACCACTTCACTTACCTACAACAACATGCGTACAACCTCTGTACTACAAAGCGTGCAGCTTCTAGAACACATTGATTGACATTATCTGCTCCCCGATCCGCCAACACATTCAGCAAACCTCGTATTGCAGCAGCTGAGGTTCCAGATGCCCAACCAGGATCAAATGAGCACGAGAAAAGAGTAAGAGGAAAGCCTGCCGCATCAAAGGCCTCAGCGAAGTCCCCTATAGTGCGCCGATTCTCAGCAAGATCCAAAAAAGTTCTGAATGCTGACAACTGGAATTGAACTTCAGAAAGAGTAATATGCTTTCTTGTGTCACTGCTTCCTTGGTGTACACCGATGCACTTCATTGCCCATACCGTGAACTTCAAAACCTTATCATTAGCTTCTTTCTTCAAAAACTTAGCACCATTACATTCCTTGAGACGTTCATGTAACCTGAGTACATAAAGAAAAAAAATTGATGGTCTTGAAACCTTGAATTCATTTTCCCTTCAACAGAAAACAAGGAAGAGAAGCGGAACTAGTGTTACCAGGACAGTTCAAATATTAGGGTTTTGACATGTCAGACAGTTGGACACTCAAGAACACCTCCCAGGCACTCCAACTATACATCTGTTGCAACCTGGAGCTTTTGTATGCAAGACATTAACAATATATTATTAGATAAATGCTTAAGGGTATTTTGTTGAACTCTGATCCGGTTTCTGTAGTTGATTGTCCAATACAGACATGGCAATGTACACATTTGCATGCACGAACTATAGTCGTATCCCCCTATCAAAAAGGTTCCCTTGTTGGGCAGTCCAGAACACTGGAAACTTGAATGTTTGCGTCTCTGGTGGAAACTGGGTCAAGAAATTTCTTGGTTTGTTTAATTAGTAAAACAGAAGAAAGATGGAAAGTAATGATAAAATACATCTATATTTATATTTATTTTCAAGGCAACTGAAATTTTTTGCCACATTAAATATAGTTAATAGGGATAGGCTGGAATTCCAATTTCTTTCTACCTTGAATTTCTCTATTTTTGCCCATCAATTTCTATGCAATTAATGTAGCCTAGCTAACAGTAACGAGACTATGTCCTTGTAGAAAGATTGTGATAATTCAACACTTCAGAATTCAAGAACAGTGTTTAATATGTGATCTCACAATCAAATAGAAAAAGCTGAGGTTCGTTAGATAAGAAAAACTTCAAGAGTTTACCTCTGTGCCACAAGAGTCACCGTATCAGTCAAACTCATTGACCCGCTCTGGCAAGCGGAGATGCAAGAAGCAAGAAATGATGTCTGCAGAACTGCCCTCGTGAAAGCACTTGCACCATTGGAGATAATTCTTTTTATCAGAGCTGTAAGCCCATTCAGTTCCTGGCAAGTGCTCAAGAACCACATGGAATCCAGTGACATGCAAAGTGCATCATTAAGGGTATGCACATCGGTTCCCGTTATCAAGCTCTCTGCAAGCTCCCAATTGTGAAAGCTTAATGCTTCCTGAAGCTTACGTCCAAGCTCTGCCTTTTCGTGCCGATTTAGCTTCTTTGTGCTGCATCTGCAATCCATGGGAAACAGTATCCTTGGTTTCCTGGGCTACTTCATTCCTAGCTTCATCCTGAGTGAGAGACTCGTTACTCTCATGTGGACTTCCAAGTACTCTTTTCCCTCTGCTATTCACCTCAGAGGCCAAGGACTCATTGTCCTCATCTGAATGGTTCGTCTTCACCACTTGTTGACTGTCCTTCTTGTCCGCTGACATGGATGTTGCTTCCATTTCTTTGAAATTAGTACGCAAACCACTTTTTCTAACACAATATCAAAACCTTGGGATCAAACAGCCTTTTCAGAGGAACCAAAAATTTCCGTGAAGGGCAGTGTAGAGCAAGTCTCTCAAAACAAGTGAGTAAAACAATTAATTAGCCAATATTCGGTATTACCCAAGGTCATTCCTATGTTATAGTAAAAGGACAAAAAACTAAAATTTAGTATCAAATGAAACTTGAGTTCACTGCAGCCATAAAAGTAAACTTGCCCAGTCCACAAGGACTGCCTTCCAATATTCTCTCTGATGTTGAACTTCTCTGAACTATTCTCAGGTGTTCAAAATACTCCCAAACCACCAACCGAGAAAAAATAGATACAGTAATGGTTGCTATACAAGGGACAGCCCCAAATTCCTTAAGCCCAAGAAGCCAAACCAAAATGCAAATCCTGCAAAATGCAAAATTACAATCCAGAAAAAATCAAAATCAAATAGATTGCCATCAACAAAGAAAAAAGCTCGGAGAAACTGATTGTGATGACAATAAGAAGTGTATTAACAAACTAAAACTATACAGAAACCTAGCCAAAATAACAATCCTGACAAGATAAACCTCAGGCCACAAAAAGCAAGCCCACATCCAACTGAGCACCATGAACTAAGAACACCTTCACAGTAAAGGGAACTTTTTATCACACCAGACGGACACCATGATCATGCCAACAAGAAGAAAACTATTAGACAAATAAAAGAAGTTCCAAACAAGCCAATCCCAATTCACTTTGTTCATCATATGTTGAAAATTTACATAATCTAATCAAACAAAAGTGGCAACACTGACAAAGCAAAATTAGGCACTAGAAGGATAACCCAAATCAAATTAATCTTTAAAAAGAGAACATTTTGATCCACCAACAGAAGAAACTGACATGGGACTATAATCTAAAACTCAGCAACTAACGAAAAGAGAAGGCAGCAACCATGGGAAAGAGAAATCAGGCTCCAGAGTGAAAACCCAGATCAAATTAATCACCATAACCAAAGAATAAGCTCACCGAGAGGGATTTGGGTTTGCAGCACACACCACGATCGTCCCAACACAGAAAATCCCAACACAGAGGTTTTTTTTAATAAAATAAAGACATCAACGAAATGGGAGCAAAGGAAAAGGGAAAGCAAACCTGAATGAATTTGAGATACAGATGCAGAGAAGAAGTGAAGGTGAAAATGAGACGTTCAAATCTTCTGTGAAAAAAATAATGAGAGAGAAACTCTTCTCTATTCCTCTCTCTCTATCTCTCGTCTCATGAAGAGGAGACTTGATACTGTGAAACAAAAGTTATTACTGTTACTATTATTAGTAGAGAAGTGGAACTGAATTACTGCGGTGAAAAATCAATTCATCAGTCGGAGAAAGAGAAAGAGAAAGAGGAAGAGAAAAAACAAAGAGACCTCATATTATTTGGGTCTGTTTATTTCGCTGCAAAATGTTGCAAGTCGTAAATTATAAAATGAGAATAGAAAATATAAATTGTAACAAAAAATATATTGTGTTTTATGATATTTAGTTGATAAAATAAATTTATAAATGAAAAAGTATATTGTGTTTTACTGTATTTGGTTGGTAAAATGAAAATGTAAATGAAAAAGTATATTGTGTTTTACTGTGTTTGGCTGGTAGCATAAAAGTGTAAGTGAAAAAGTTGACCACAAAATTAACTGTAGCAGTGATTTAAATATTATAAATACTATTAAATTAAATCTACTATTGCATATTAAATTGTATTAATAAATTTGAAATAAAATATTAATAATCTGAATATTTTATTTATAACAATAATATTAATAAAATATTAATATAATCAGTAAAATATTACTATATTAACTAAATAAATATTATAAAATTTTAAGGAAATCTAAAGAAAATTAATAAAATTTTAAGAATACTAATAAAACATAAATATAAAAATCTATAGAAAAATAATAAAATATAGTTATAATATTATACTATTACAAATATTTGAAAATTATTATAATATTAAATTTTGTTATAATATTATTGTAATATTATAAAAATATAAAATTAACAAAGTAAAATATAATTATAATTTAATAATAAATTATTATTATAATATTATTATAATGAATTATTATTACAATATTAACATAATAATAAAGTATATTTTAATATTAATAAAGTAAATATTTATATTAAAATATATAATTAAATATATAGTAATTTTATATTAAATTATAATATTGTTATATTAATAAAATATTAACTCTAGATAAAAAAATTGTTATAACTATTAATAAAATAATAAAGTATTAAATAACAATTTTAAATAAAACAGAGCCAGTGAATGGCTGAGTCATGTAATTAATTATTTTGCTAACTTGTTTTTAGTTTAAATTATGGTTAGATGCCGAAGTATTGTATGGTCTGGCTTCCACCTAGTGGAACAACATTTAAGTCGCGTAGGATCTGTTGCCGACGAACTGGTGTTTAGTCTCCGTAAATCATTGACAGTCGTGTTAAGTTTTACAGACTAAAGGTATATTAGGTAATCTAAACTTAGTTTAACATAAAGATAAGTTATCTTAGCAATTAGTTGCATAGAAAGAGTATAGAATAGTTCTACTCGAAGCCTTCAATGGATCTAATAGGTTCTACTTCTCGTAATTTAACTAAAGGAAAATCTGTTAAAAATTCTAATCTAATAGAATATCCTACAAAAATATAAGAACTTAATAAATGGTCTATTCCGAAGGTCCCAGCAAAGCAAATTTATAATATAGGGATTTTTGATTTTAAATCCTCCGTGGCAATCAAAACCATAGAAAAATCAATCCAAGTAGATAATACCGAACAATCAATAAAACTATTGAATGAAGAGGACTTATTACCCTTTATTAATAAATACAATTTTATCCATATTGGGCTGATCCAAATAGCCTTAAAACCTTTAACACTTCAAGGATTAAATACTTTTTTTACTAACCTCAATAAGAGATGCTAGATGCTTAGACTATGTTCAATCTCTAATGGGAGTAATGCAAACTAGCCTTTATCATGGCCCAGTTTATTTTAATGTTTATCCAAATTTAAGTCTATCCTTGACTGACCCAAATATATTAGAGGCAGCTACATTAAATCTAAAAACGAATGGCCATAATTTTATGTCTGAATCCGAAACAATTGCAGTGATATTTAAGATTCACTATAAAGTACTGAATACTTTAGCACCTAAAGCTAAGTAAATAACTAAATCAGGAAAAATAATTCTGGTTGAAACAAATTTACTATCCTCAAATATGGCCACAAATAGAATCTTAAAATGAGAAGAAATAAATTTTCTACAAAATTGGCTACTAACTTCCTCTATTCCTCCTAGACCTATTATAGAAACATATTTAGATCAAATAATTCAAACTGAAGATGGAGAAGTTAAAGTTAGGTTTAATCCAAAAATAATAACTAGAATCTCTAGTTCAAGAAATTCAAGCTCAAACTTTAAAAATCAATCAGTTAAAAGTAGTAATTATACAAGAAGAGACAAAGAATTAGAAGTACAAGGAATAAAAATATCTAATTCCTCAATAGCTCATCCAATTTACGAGAAGCCTAATCCAGGCTCTCCTACCCAATCAGACATAGATTTTAATATTTAATGGATTTTTCACCTGGAAGCTTACCAAGAATATACCTGAATCTCGAATATAATAAAGACATTCACTTCAAATGATGGTTTGAAAAAACTTTCCCTATTGAAAAAAGATACTATTACAAAATGAATATTATAAGTATCTTACACGAATAGATAAATTAAGACTCTTTTCTGAATGGTTCATAGAAACCTATATAAATGATGAATTTAATAAACTTAATGTTCTTGAAGAACATTATAAATCTTGGGCTACCATTAATGGTAAGAAAATTAATGTCTTATATCCCTCAGGCGAAACCATAAAACTCACTACTGCATCAGAGTACACTGAAGCAGCAGCCTTAATTAAAGTTTTACCTAAGCTCAGAGAAGAAGTAATAAAAGAATTACAAAAGGTAATCAAGCAAAATAACTATACTAATGTTTATGTCCAAGTTCTAGGGCAACAATTAACCAAAATTGAATCTGTCATAGAGATATTGATAAATAAATTAAATCAAGTTGCACAATTAGAAACTCCTTTATTAAAGAAGGAAGAGCGAACAAATTATGTTCCTATAAAACCACCTCCAGAAGTTACTAAATTTAAACTTCATTCTCAAAAAGAAGAAATTACTACTTTAATAGAACAATTAAAAAAGGCTAATTTAAATACTATCCAGGATAGTTCATCTGACCAAGAGATAGATGAAGAGCTCGATGAACCTCAAGAATCAATATCAGACATATCCAATGAAGATAATTTAGACAACTTAGATTTAAATCAAATTGTTGATATCGAAAACTCTTTTAGAAAAAGTATGAAACCTACTGAAATAAATAAATTGGATTTTAAGCCAAGAAGAAGAGCTGACAAGTATTATTATAAAAGATCAACCCCAATGGATATTTTGTTTGAAGAAATGATGACTTAGTTCAAAACTCGTATCATGGAAACTCTATCTATGAATGAAACATTGATGGAGCTTCTGAAAAAGTAATTCATGATCAATTACATCGAATGATGATGTATGCTGCTGTCTGTAAGCAGAATAATAATTCTGATAAAGACATCGCAAATTTCATTACTTGCGGTTTTACTGACATTTTAAAAGGCTGGTGGGATCATTGTATCACATCAGAATAAAAATTAGAAATATTCAATGCCATTAAATTGAAAATAATGCACAACTCAAGACGCAGTCTATACATTAATGATGACAATATTAGAACACTTCACTGGAGGAGTGACAGATCATGGAGAAAAGAGTAGAACCCTCCTTCAAAATTTAAAATGCCCCACTTTAACTCATTTTAGATGGTATAAAGATACCTTCTTAAGTAGAGTAATGTTGCTCCATGATGCTAATAATATACATTGAAAATCTAAACTAATTGATGCACTACCAAATCTTTTCGCTGAGAGAGTAAGAAAAACTCTCAGAGATAAAAACAATGGTACTATACCATATCATAATTATACATATGGAAATCTAATAAATTCATGTATTCAAGAAGAACTAGTCCTTTGCAATGACTTAAAATTAAGGCACCAATTAAAAATTCAGAGAATTTCTGAAAGAAAGCAATTGGGAGAATTTTGTAGCCAATTCGTCATAGATGGGCCAAAACCCCTACAATATATTAAGAAAAGAAATAATAACTTTAAAAAATCCACTCAAAACAATAAAAGATATAAAGCTTATAACAAAAAGAAAAATAAAGAACAAAAAGAACCATTTCATAGAAGAGATAAAACAAAAACTAAGCAAAAGAACATAAAATGTTATAAATGTGGTAAATTAGGCCATTATGCTAATAGATGCTATACTAAAAAGAAAATTGAAGAAATTGAAGACGAGGGTCTCAGGAGAACATTATTAAAAATAATGATTAATTCTACTTCTGAAAATGACCAATCTTCTTCTGACGAAGAGATTTCTGAAGAAGAAAAATTATCTGAATTGTGATGGTCAATGTTGTACCCTTGATCAACTAAACTATTACAAGTCTATTGTAAAAATGAATGGACTCTATGTCCTTACTACTGATGAAAAGAAAAGTCTACTCGACTATGTCATGAACAATGAAATGGATACAACAATAAAAAATAAAATAATAGAATTAATAGTTACTACAAAAGAAAAAGAAAAACTACCTAGAATAGACAATGTCTACAGACTTTCTGAAGTTCTTGAAAGATATAGGAATAAAGAAAAGAAACCAATAACCATTCAAGAACTACATCAAGAAGTTAATGAAATCACCTAGAGGGGGGGTGAATAGGTGATAATGCTAATCAAAGGGCAATTAAAAAATTCTAAAGCTATAACAATCACAATCAAGAACCACAAGATGAATGCAAGCAAGTAAGTATGATGAGCAAGTAATAAGTGCAAGCAAAGTAGAGTAATAATTGCAAGAATGTAAACCAATCGCAAACACAAGGATATGTTATCGAGGTTCGAGCACCCAGCTCTACTCCCGCCTTCCCCAGAAGGATTCCGACCACTTCCACTATCACAAAGATCTCAAATACAATGGAGTACCCAACTCCTACAATCTCAAGAACAAGTAATTATCTTGGTAGTCAAAAGACCACAAACTCTCTCTTTCAAAAATCTCTTCCCTTACAAAGGTCCTTAGAGAATAATGAGTAGAATTGAAGCTCTTTTGTGTAAGGAAAAGAAATTGAAATCATAGAAAAACTTTTGAAAACCCTTCAGAAAATTGAGAGAATTTAGCACAAAAACCAAGAACTTTGAAAGCCTTAAACTTTTGAATTTTAGCAATAATAGTTGTTGTAACCAATCTCTCCCCAAACACCCCTATTTATAGGAGAGGGCTAGGGTTTAGGGACAAAACATAATTACTGAAGTTTAGGAGGTAATTAGATCAAAATATATCTTTAAACGAATTTTTAAGCACAAAAGACAAAAATAAACAGCTCTTAAAATCTGCCCGTTACTGTTCAACGGCTACATCGGTCGACCGGGCCGGTCGACCGGTAGTACAAAATTCCGACCGTTACAGGCTATCGGTCGACCGACCCGGTCGACTGATACAAACTGTGACTCAAAAATAAACATCGGTCGACTGCCCCGGTCGACCGACAGACATGCACACGGATACGTGCATTCTGCCAGGACCTCGGTCGACTAGTCCGGTCGACCGGACCAGCCTGACATAGACTCGGTCGACTGTCGGTAGACTGCCGGTCGACCGGATCAGGTCAGAAAACGAAATAAAGACAGAATTTTGAGAAGAAAAATATTTTTAACAAAACTATTTTAAACAGGAATTCAGTATGTAACATAAAAAGAAATTTGTAGAAGAAGGATTTTGTACTAAAATATTTTTGTATATTTTATAGGAAATAAACTAAGAAATAGTATATGCGCAAAAACGTGTGTGATTGAGCTTCAAACCTATCCACTATTCTTTAACATACTATAAACTGAAAAACAAAATACATGAAGACTTCTTGAGCTATCTTCAAGTCTTTGAGCCATCCAATGCCTTGCTAGTGCCTTCTCTTCTATGATCCTTCCTTGATGTGCAATTTGCCTTCCTTACTTGGTGGAACTTAGAAGTTCTTGCAATAGCTAAGCAAATGGTCTCTAAACATGGTACAAGACCTGAAACTCATCTTAGCAAACTTGTTAGTACCAAATAGCACAAATATCACTAATTTGGTTTGTCATCATCAAAACACAAAAACAATTGGAGAGTGTAACCTCTTGGGCTAACAATCTCCCCCTTTTTGATGATGACAAAACAAATAGGCTATTAACAAAAATATAGGGAGGAGAAAACTCCCCTCAAATTATGCTATAATTAAAAACACAATAATATGCTCTAGATACCAATAATTGAAATGATGCACCAATTATTGAAACCAATTAAAACAAAATTAGAAAACCCAAAAATTGCTCTTGATACCAAAAATACCAAAACAACTAAAACACAAGAATTCATAAAACCAAAACATATAAATTCATAAAACAAATCTTAAAATTAAAGCATATAAATTCATATGGAACCAAGACCAAATGAACTTATTTTTGTCATGTAAACTTATTCTCCCCCTTTTTGTCATACATCAAAAAGGGTTATGAAAAACATGTTTATTCAATAATACAAACATTAAGTTCTCCACAAATAAACGAAAATCTAGCAAAATCAAGAGGTTTAGTGAAAATATCGGCTAGTTGTAAATCCGTGGAAACATAATCAATATCTATATCACCTTTCTCAAAATGATCTCTAAGAAAGTGATATCTAATCTCAATGTGCTTGATCTTACTATGTTGATTTGCATTTTTGGTCATGTGTATAGTACTAGTATTATCACAAAATATTTTTATATGATCAAAGTGCAAATCAAAATCAAGGAGAGTATGTTTCATCCAAAGGACTTGTGCACAACAAGCCCCCGCGGCAACATACTCCGCCTCGGCGGTTGAGAGAGCTACGGAATTTTGTTTCCTAGAGGACCATGAAACAAGACAATTACCAAGAAATTGACATGTCCCACTAGTACTCTTTCTATCTACTCTACAACCCGCATAGTCGGCATCCGAATAACTAGTCATTGAAAAATCTATAGTTTTCGGATACCAAAGACCCATTCCAATAGTGCCCTTAATATAACGAATAATGCGTTTTACCGCAATAAGATGAGACTCTTTAGGACACGATTGAAATCTAGCACAAAGACACACACTAAACATGATATCCGGCCTACTTGCCGTCAAATATAAAAGACTTCCTATCATGCTTCTATATAATTTAATATCAACATTTTTACCTTGTTCGTCCTTATCAAGCTTGGTTGTAGTTGCCATTGGAGTGTTGCAAGCCTTTGATCCTTCAAGCCCAAACTTCTTTACTAGCTCCTTTGCGTACTTGGCTTGGTTAATGAAGGTTCCGTCTTGCAATTGCTTGATTTGGAGTCCAAGGAAGAAATTGAGCTCACCCATGGAAGACATTTCAAATTCTAGTTGCATTACCTTCTCAAAATCCTTGCACAAAAGCTCATTAGTAGATCCAAAAATTATATCATCAACATAAATTTGCACAATTAAAATATCATTATCAACATGCTTAGTAAAAAGAGTTGTGTCTACTTTGCCTTTAATAAAATCATTTGAAATGAGAAAACTAGAAAGCCTTTCATACCAAGCTCTTGGAGCTTGTTTCAATCCATACAAAGCTTTATCAAGTTTAAAAACAAATCGGGATGAACATGATCAACAAACCGGAGGTTGAGCAACATAACTTCTTCATTAATAAAACCATTCAAAAATGCACTTTTCACATCCATTTGAAAAAGTTTAAAATTTTTAAAGCATGCAAAAGCTAGTGTCATCCGTATGGCTTCAAGCCGTGCTACGGGTGCAAAGGTCTCCTCAAAGTCAATTCCCTCAACTTGAGTGTAACCTTGGGCCACTAACCTAGCTTTATTCCTAATGACATTTTCCGGACTCATCCATCTTGTTTCTAAAGATCCACTTAGTACCAATTATTGGTCTATCGTGGGGCTTAGGAACAAGGTGCCAAACTTGGTTGCGCTCAAATTGATTGAGTTCCTCTTGCATGGCAAGCAACCAATATGGGTCTCTCGGCTTCGAGAATGCCTTTGGGTTCAAAATGAGAAATGAAAGCAAAGTTACCACATAGGTCATGGAGTTTGGAGCGCGTTGTGACTCCTTTAGATGCATCACCCAAGATGAGCTCCTTAGGATGATTTGTAGCGTATCTCCAAGCTTTAGGAAGCGGTTGAGTGCTTTCCTCCTTATCCTCTTGAACTTCACCAATAGGATCTAGCTTTTCTTCTTGAGCGGGTGAGTCCTTCAAGGATAGTCTCTCCATGTCTTCACCTAATGGTTCAAACTCTACAACATTCTCAACAAACACATTAGATTCTTCAAACTTAACATGCATGGATTCTTCAATGGTTTGAGAAGATCTAATGAAAACTCTATATGCTTTGCTAGTAGAGGAATATCCAACAAAGATAGCCTCATAAGCCTTAGCATCAAATTTACCCAAATTATCCTTAGTATTCAAAACAAAACACTTGCATCCAAAACTTTAAAATATGCAACATTTGGTTTTCTAGAATGATACATTTCAAATGATGTTTTTGAAGAATTTTTGCACAAATAAATACGATTTGATATATAGCATGCGGTGTTTACGGCCTCGGCCCATAAATATTGAGGGAGGTCATATTCACTTATCATTGTCCTAGCCATCTCTTGAAGTGTTCTATTTTTCCTTTCTACAACTCCATTTTGTTGTGGAGTTCTAGGACAAGACGTTTCATGCTTAATTCCCTTTTCATCACAATAAGTCATGAAGAGTTGGTTAACAAACTCACCACCTCTATCACTCCTTATTCTCAAATCGGAAAACCCTTTTCTTTTTCAACTCTTTTAGAAAAATCTTAAAATGAGAAAAAGTTTGATCTTTATTTTGCAAAAAGAAAACCCAAGTAAAACGGGAGAAATCATCAACTAAAACAAATGCAAATCTACTTCCATTTAAACTCTTAGTTTTAGTTGGTCCAAAAAGATCCATATGAATTAATTCTAAAGGCCTAGTTGACATGATATCCTTGATTGGTTTAAAGGAAGACTTGGTTTGTTTCCCAAGTTGGCACGCACTACAAATGCGGTCTTTCTCAAAATCCAAGCAAGGTATACCCTTCACCAATTCCTTTGAATTAATCCTAGAGATATGGTCAAAAGATGCATGTCCTAATCTTCTATGCCAAAGCCAAGAATTTTCATCAAAAGCATTTAAGCATTTAGTAGAATAATCTAAATTAAGCATGTCAATAATATAAACATTATTATCACGAAAACCGGTGAGAATACAAATATCGGATTTAACATCAAAAATCTTGCAAGAAGTATCATCAAATACAACTTTAAGTTCACGATCACAAAGTTGACTAATGCTAAGCAAATTATGTTTTAAACTATCTACTAAAACAACATTCTCAATAATAGGAGATGCACCAATTTGAATGTTACCTATACCGATGATAGTTCCTTTGGAGTCATCCCCGAAGGTGACGGTGCCACCTTCCATGTACCTTGATAGGGTTGTGAAGTTGTTGATATCCCACGTCATGTGTCTCGAACAACCACTATCAAGGTACCACCGCTCCCTACGTCTTGGAGCCTTGGTGTGTACCTACATCAAACATTTTAGGACTTGATTTTGGTACCCACATTTTCTTGGGTCCATGAGGGTTAGAGCCATTAACCCAAACAAGATTATTTGAACTATGCAATTTATCATAACAAAATTTAGATAAATGTCCATTTTTGCCACAATAAGTACATCTATACACTCTACCATATCTAAAAGCATAGTGAGTGTGTGATTTGTGAGCATGGGCATTGTGAGCATGAAAAGATTTAGCATGAGAAGTATTATTTGAAGTGTGAGCATGTGGAATTTTAGCATGAGAATCTTTAACATGAGAAGTGTGCTTTTTGGAAAACTTTTCTTCAAGCTTCTTGGTGTTAAAAGCACAATCTTTCAAAATCTTTTCAAAATCAACCATTTTGGTTCTTAAGGAAGAAATTTCTTTATTATCAACAATAGGGGTTTTACCCTTACAAGAAATCTTATAAGCGTCAAATTCATTTTGAATTGAAACAAGATTGGAAGAAAGATCATCTTTTTCTTTTGAAACCAAAGCAAGTTGATCTTTAAGAAAAGCAACTTCTTTTTGTAATTTAAAGCATTCCATTTTCTTGTTATCATAAGTTTCGGAAAATTCTACAAAAGCATGAACTAGAACTTCCTTACTCAAATCATCATCATCATCATCAAGGGATTGAGGGGTTACCTTAGGTGTGTTTGCCATGAAACACATATTAGCTTGATCCACCTCCTCTTCGGACTCGCTTTCCGAATCCCATGTTGCTTTGTAGGCTTTCTTCTCCTCCGGTTTCTTTGGCTTGAAGGAGGAAGTCATCTTCTTCTTGAACTCCGACAATCCGCCATGATGTGTCCGGGTTTGCGGCAATTATAGCAAATGATCTTCCGCTCCTCTTTGCCTTCGAATCTTCTCCGGAAGTTGAACTTGTTCTTTCGGTACAACCTCTTGACATTCCGCACAAGTAGAGTTAGCTCCTCATCTTCTTCTTCGTCTTCATCATCGTCATCATTGGTGGATGAAGTCTTGAAGGCTATGGATTTCTTCTTTGAAGTAGTGGCTTCTTCTCTTGCCTTCTTCTCCATCTCATGGGTCTTTAAGTTCCCAATGAGACTAATGATGTCCATCTCATCCTTGTCGTTCAACTCCTTTAAGGTGGTGGCCTTGATCTCCCATGAAGAAGGAAGAGCCCGTATCACTTTGCGCACCTTTTGATCGTTGGAGATGACGTCACCTAATGAAGAAAGACCATTTGTAATTTTAGTGAAACGAGTAATCATACAATCAATGGATTCATCATCAAGCATTTTAAATGATTCATATTGAGACCTCAAGAGATCTATCTTAGCTCTCTTGACTTGTGAAGTCCCTTCATGTGTGACCAATAAGTGTTGCCAAATCTCATAGGCGGATTGGCAATGAATTACCCGTGTAAGGTCATCCTCATTCAAGGCGGTTAATAGGGAGTTTTGGGCTTTGGAGTTAGCCTCATATTCTCTAAAGTTGAAGTCGGTCCAAGTGCTCTCATCACTATCGGGTGCTACATAGGGTTTAGTCAAGGACTTGGCCACTAAGCTACCCAAAGATTGCAAAAATATAGTCATCCTAACCTTCCAAATTGGGAAATTTAGGCCATCAAATTTAGGTGGGGATTTAATGTTGTCGGCCATGTTTACTAGTGATGAATGAATGAAATGAAAATGTTGATTAGCAATATTTTAAGGATCTCTCTATGGATGTTAAGCCAACCTAGAGTCCAAGCTCTGATACCAATTGAAAATCACCTAGAGGGGGGTGAATAGGTGATAATGCTAATCAAAGGGCAATTAAAAAATTCTAAAGCTATAACAATCACAATCAAGAATCACAAGATGAATGCAAGCAAGTAAGTATGATGAGCAAGTAATAAGTGCAAGCAAAGTAGAGTAATAATTGCAAGAATGTAAACCAATCGCAAACACAAGGATATGTTATCGAGGTTCGAGCACCCAGCTCTACTCCCCGCCTTCCCCAGAAGGATTCCGATCACTTCCACTATCACAAAGATCTCAAATACAATGGAGTACCCAACTCCTACAATCTCAAGAACAAGTAATTATCTTGGTAGTCAAAAGACCACAAACTCTCTCTTTCAAAAATCTCTTCCCTTACAAAGGTCCTTAGAGAATAATGAGTAGAATTGAAGCTCTTTTGTGTAAGGAAAAGAAATTGAAATCAGAGAAAAACTTTTGAAAACCATTCAGAAAATTGAGAGAATTTAGCACAAAAATCAAGAACTTTGAAAGCCTTAAACTTTTGAATTTTAGCAATAATAGTTGTTGTAACCAATCTCTCCCCAAACACCCCTATTTATAGGAGAGGGCTAGGGTTTAGGGACAAAACATAATTACTGAAGTTTAGGAGGTAATTAGATCAAAATATATCTTTAAACGAATTTTAAGCACAAAAGATAAAAATAAACAGCTCTTAAAAATCTGCCCGTTACTGTTCAACGGCTACATCGGTCGACCGGCCGGTCGACCGGTAGTACAAAATTTCGACCGTTACAGGCTATCGGTCGACCGACCTGGTCGACTGATACAAACTGTGACTCAAAAATAAACATCGGTCGACTGCCCCGGTCGACCGACAGACATGCACACGGATACGTGCATTCTGCCAGGACCTCGGTCGACTGGTCCGGTCGACCGGACCAGCCTGACATAGACTCGGTCGACTGTCGGTAGACTGCCGGTCGACCGGATCAGGTCAGAAAACGAAATAAAGACAGAATTTTGAGAAGAAAAATATTTTTAACAAAACTATTTTAAACAGGAATTCAGTATGTAACATAAAAAGAAATTTGTAGAAGAAGGATTTTGTACTAAAATATTTTTGTATATTTTATAGGAAATAAACTAAGAAATAGTATATGCGCAAAAACGTGTGTGATTGAGCTTCAAACCTATCCACTATTCTTTAACATACTATAAACTGAAAAACAAAATACATGAAGACTTCTTGAGCTATCTTCAAGTCTTTGAGCCATCCAATGCCTTGCTAGTGCCTTCTCTTCTATGATCCTTCCTTGATGTGCAATTTGCCTTCCTTGCTTGGTGGAACTTAGAAGTTCTTGCAATAGCTAAGCAAATGGTCTCTAAACATGGTATAAGACCTGAAACTCATCTTAGCAAACTTGTTAGTACCAAATAGCACTAATTTGGTTTGTCATCATCAAAACACAAAAACATTGGAGAGTGTAACCTCTTGGGCTAACAGTTAATACATTAAAAATAGAAATAAAAACTTTAAAGAAAGAGAATGAATCCCTAGGCTTCATACTAACGAAATTAGAACGAGATAAAGAAGGCCTAGAAGAAAAAAACTAATTCAGAATCTTCAAATAATGAAGAATCTTTAAACCAAGCAAATCAATTTCTACAAACAATGGACTTAATAATAACCCAAAAATGGTATATAAAGATCAATTTACTCATCAATAATGAATTTTATATACAAAACTTAATAGTACTTGTTGATAATGGTGCTGATCTTAATTGTATAAAAGAAGGTTTAATACCATTAAAATATTGCGAACACACTACGCAAACTTTAAGGCTGCTAATAATAAAGCACTTACTACACCATATAAAGTCACTGATGTAAATATTTGCAAAGATAAGGTTTGTATCCCTTTACATTTCCTAATAGTAAAAGAAATATCACAACACGTTATACTAGGCACTCCTTTCTTAGGAAAGCTCATGCCAATTAAACAAATAGATGTAAAAGGCATAATCACTTGCTATAAAGGACAAAATGTTACTTTTGAATTCATAACTAATCCTATAGTCAAACTCCTAAATGAAGTTAAAGAAATTTATTTGAAGGAAAATCAAATCAACTTCCTTAAAGAAGAGATTGTTAAAACAAATATAGCTAGACAATTACAAACTAGCCTACTTCGAACAAAAATTAAGAATGTCGAAGAAAATTTTAAATCACAAACATGTAGCAATCTACCCAATGCCTTTTGGGAAAGAAAACAGCATATTTAGAACTTTATTTACCCTATGAGGAATCTTTTAATGAGAAAGATATCCCTACTAAGGCAAGACCTTTTCAAATGAATAAAAAATATTTAGAACTTTGTAAGAAAGAGATTAATGATCTCCTGAATAAAAATCTAATAAGAAAATCTTATTCTCCTTGGAGCTGCACAGCCTTTTATGTTAATAACGCAGCTGAGAAAGAACGAGGAGTCCTTAGACTAGTAATAAATTACAAAACACTTAATAAGGTGTTAAAATGGATTAGATATCCAATCCCCAATAAAAGAGCCTTATTGAACCGAATAGTAAATGCCAAAATATTTTCTAAATTTGATTTAAAATCTGGCTATTGGCAAATACAAATAAGTGAGCAGGATAGATATAAAACTGCTTTCACTGTTCCATTTGGCCATTACGAATGGAATGTAATGCCCTTTGGATTAAAAAATGCTCCATCAGAATTTCAAAATATAATGAATGATATATTCATGAATCATACTAACTTCATATTATCCTACATTGATGATATTCTGGTCTATTCTAATACTCTAGATGAGCATTTTAAGCACCTAAATATATTTAAATACCTTATTATAAAAAAGGTCTGGTAATATCAGCCCCTAAAATGAAACTATTTCAACAAGAAATAAGATTTTTAGGACATAATATTGTCAATGGAACCATAATCCCAATAAACAGAAGCATTGAATTCGCTTCCAAATTTCCAGATGAAAAACTGATATAAAACAACTACAAAGATTTTTAGGCGCATTAAATTATGTAGCAGACTACTATAAGGATCTAGCTAAAGATACAAAAATCTTGTATGATAGACTGAGAAAAAATGCAAAACCTTGGTCAACAAAACATACCGAATCAGTAAAACGTATAAAACAAAAGGTAAAGAATCTTTCTTGTCTACATCTTGCAAACCCTGACTGGTTTAAGATAGTAGAAACTGATGCCAGTAAAATTGGATTGGAGGAATCATTAAACAATTGAACCCAAATAAAAATTTGAGGAACTAGTTAGGTTCCATTTGGGTAAATGGAATCCAACTCAGTATAATTATTCAACAATTAAGAAAGAACTTTTTGCCATAATAAAATGTATACATAAATTTCAAGATGATCTGTTTAATAAAAAATTCTTATTAAGAATTGACTGCAGTTCTGCTAAATTATTATAAAAAAGGATGTTAAAAACTTAGCTTCAAAACAAATCTTTGCTAGACGTCAAGCTGAATTGTCTATTTTTGATTTTGATATCGAATACATTAGAGGTCGAGACAATTTTTTACCTGATTATTTAACTCGTGAATTTTTGCAGTCTAATGCAGGGTTCTAGTGCAGGTAGAGGTAGAGGTCGAAGAGGAGGCAAACTCCCTAGCTTGTCCTATCCAAGTCTAATACGGGGAGGCCTTTAATAGCACCTAATTCTCCCATTCCCCTCATCTTCATTAGGCAATATTCCTGATAGGGAAGAATCTTCTCACCAATTTCAAACAAATATTACTTCAATTTACAAAGAAATTCTTGAAGTTGAAGAAATATTCTACCAAAATAATTCAGAATTAATCATGACTTCTGAAAAGAATAATGCTCTTAATTATTTTCAATTACCTTGCAGGAATATTATGTCTCACTCTTGGAAAAAGAGGAGCAGTCGCTTAAGGAGTAATACTCCTCTGACCTTTTCTGAGCAGTTAATATTCTTTCTCTATACTAGACAGTAACTTGTTCAAGACATAATCGAAAAACTCCCTTCTGAAATCTACCACAAAATATTTCAAACACCTAGCACTGCTGAAACCAGGTTGCTCTACAAAATAAACCAACTTCATCACACAATTCCTAGAGGATCTTATCCCGTCATTAACCAGAATCTTCTATCCTAAGACTTCTGTTAACTCCAGTTACTCCCCAGTTAGAAAAAATCTGGACCATAGAAAATGGTCTTTGTTATGGCTTGGTTTCTCACTCCTATTTAGATAGAATCCACTTGTTTCCTACCTTAATTACCGCCTCCCTAAAACTCCGGAACCTTTGTTCAGATAAATTATATTTTAGATTTCTGTCTACTCCACCCACCTAGAAAATGAAGAATATAAACCAGCTCAGCATCTGATTTTCATCACTGAATACTTTGGCTGGTGGGACTCTCAGCCAACCCAATTCCTCACTACAATTGGAGCTGAATTCTACACTGAAGAAAAAACCAATACCTCCTGAAGTTTCTAGCATGAACCTCGATATAGATAAAGTCTTTATTCAGCTACAAATACAAAACACTATGGAAACCTTTCTAGAAGGATTTCACATTTTTCACCACTCTCTAAATTGGATCTTTGCTACCAATGCACAAGGCATCTTAAAACTACTACTAGCAAAATTCTCTGGCAACTTCATCTATGAGCCTCACTGGCCGAACCTGAACTGACAATGATATCACCAATCAACCTGGCAGATAAGAAGGAATACAGCCACGTCATCCACCACTTTGTCCCCAGATCGCAACCAAAATATCAACAGTTGAAGACCAAACTAATTGAGCCTCGGGGAGCCGTCAGTTTATGTCACCTGTTTCACTTTAATAAAGTGAAAAGAAATAAAGTTGATGAGAATATTACCATGAAGAATATCATCATGAGGAATCTTTTACTTTCAACAAAGCAAAGGAATATTATCATGAATGCTCTTCTACTTTCAACAAAGTAAAAATAAATGAAATCATGCCCCTGTTGAGCTAGCATGGAGAATCAAGGCTCACTTATGCCTATATAAGGAAGGAAGCTCGAGAAGATCATCATCCGGAAATATTCTCTATTTCTCTCTTTTGTAATCTTTTGCTCATGTGCTGAGCCTTCTTCCTCTTATATAATTACTCTTCTAAAATACTTTGGAGATAAATAAAGTGTGCTTTTATTTAACTTGATCATTATCCTCATCTTGGTAATCCTCCTCATCCTGTTATAACTATTAATAAAATAAAATATTAAATAACAGTTTTAAATAAAAATTAAATTAAATTAGTAAAATATTAAATATTAAAATAATATTAAAAATAATAAAAAACTAAAAAATAAAAATATAAAATAATTAAATAAAAATTGGACATTATTAAAAATATTAAATATTTAATAATATTAAATTATATATTGATTATCAAGTAACTGTTTTGAACTGCAACTATATTACAAGTGTATTACAAGTGAGATTTTCATCACCACAAAATTAACTGTAGTAATTGTAAGTGAGAAAATGTGAGTGTAAAAGTGAGATTTACATGGCCACAAATTTAACTGCAGCAACTGCAAATGAGAAAATGAGAGTTTACAACTTGTTTTTCAGCGAAACAAGCAGCAAAAAATGGAAAAGAAGTTTTACGACTTACGATTTGTAGGATTTTGCGGCGAAATAAAGAGGCCCTTTCTCTTGAGAGTAAAGACGAACGATCAGATAGATGTATAAAGTTTCTGTATAAGCCACATGAGAAAATTTTTCTTTTAAATTAGACATTTTTAATTTATTATAATTATTAATTTATTTAATTTTCTGCCTTATGACCGGGGAGTCTCCCGCCGACGCCACAGCGTGGCCCCACCACCCCGGGCGGCTTCCCCGTTTCCGGGACCCACTCTCGCCCTCTAGGAGGTTTTTGTGCGGGGCCCACCCTCAAATCTTGCAATCGCCGAGGGCGTGGGTTGGGAGCCCGGTGCTCCGGCGGGGCTTGTCCAGCTTCAGCGTGTGGAAGGTAGGGGGATGGGGGGTGCCGCGTGGAGGAGAGAGGTGAATATGACCGCAGAGCAAAAGGGCAACAAGAGAATTGCATCATTTGGAATCTCTTTCTTTCCACTTCTATTTGGAAGGTCTACTCTCCGGGCACCAACTCCACTCTCTCTCTCTCTCTCTCTCTCTCTCTCTCTCTCTTCTCTCTTCCTCTCTCAGTTGTTTTCTGTTTCCATCTTGTACTTTCATATTTATTTATTTATTTATTTTTTTAATACATGCCTGATTTCACAGCAATAAAGTATTTATTTGCCTGTGATAAAATTGAAAAATGCAAGAACAAGAACTGATCCGGTGACCATATTTTGTTGATTCATAAATGCCGTGTATCTCCTTCGATAGCTAATTCATACATTTTTAGAGCTGAAAGAGAAGTACAAGATATCTTTTATGCGGATGCAAGACACTTTCACACTTTTCAGTCTCCCTCTCGAATTACCAGGCACCTCCCAAAGTATTAGAATTTGCAATTTATTGTAGACAGATCTACTGTGACGGAGCTCCTTGTGTGGTGTAGTTTGTCATCATCACAGGATTCATGATTTAGATCACAACTACTGCATGATAAATTAAGTTTGTTATAATGTTTATTGACAACTATCATGTTTCATTAGATAGTGATTTCTGGCAAAAGAAATACAAATGAACTTTACTCTCACAAACAAAGTTTAGTGCCCATAGCAGTAGCTAAAGCGTAACTCCTGTCCCATGCCGAGAAGTGGTCAAGACTGACGGGCAAGCAAATAATTATTATAGTGTCATGATTACAACTGACTCGTGAATTTCTTAGGTCACTTAAATAGTCTCTAAGTTTTTTCGTTAATTCTTTTTACCAAATGTTAGCACATATGTTTCTTCGATAATTAAAAATTAGCATCATATTTCATACCAGTAACATTGCAAACTGTTAGATACTCTTATTTTATATATCTTTACATATTGTTAGATACACTCATCTTTAAATACTTTTATCTTTAGATATTCTTATCTTTCCTTATCTTACTACTCGTTTTCTTATCTATCTACTCTCTCTTATATCTATATATATTGATGTAATTGTTTTATGAATATATATACTGAAACTTCTTTTTCTCTAAATTATCATGATACCAGAGCCTCTCAAATTTTTCTCTGCTGATCGAAATTCTCTCGGTGTTCTCGAGCCTGCGCTGGACCACGCTTGCATAGTGTGTGCCTAACACGGGTCACTTTCGCCTCATACAACATTAGAGCTTTTCTCGTTGTCCTTGCGCATCCTCCTCCGCCTCAGATAAGACCGAGTCCTCGCTAATCTTCTCGCATCTACCGATATCGGCTCCACCATCACCCGTGTTCCTCCAACGTTGCAGAGTCCAATCTGAGCCCTCTTGGGCTCTATTTTAGCCCTCTTGGTTTTTTTCATCAATTTAGCCCTCTTGGGCTTTTCCTCATACTCAGATGATCGACCGCCCTCCAGCACGCCGCCAGTCAGGTTCAAGGAGCTCACAAAAATCTCCTTCCGCTTGATCCATCCGGATCTCACCCTGCCTGATCCATCCGGATCTCACACTGCTTGATCCGGAATTCATCTGGATCTCGCCCTCTCATCTGATGCCTGATCCATTCGGATCTCGCCCTGCCTGATCCATTCGGATCTTGCCTTCTCACCTGATCCTTCTGGATCTCGCCCTATGGAGCTCGTCGTCCTTTCGGACATCTAGATCTCGCCACGCCACCCTCGATCGCAATCTGCTCCATCGACCAGCTCATCAAAAATCTCCCATAAGTTTCGCGAGATTTTGTTCAAACTCTCAATGTTTGATCCACCATGAGTTTGAGGGGGGTGTTAGATAGATACTCTTATCTTTAGATATCTTTATCCTATTGTTAGATATCCTTATCTTTAAATTTCCTTATCTTATCTTATCTTAGTACTCGTTATCTTATCTATCTACTCTCTCTTGTGTGTGTATTGATGTAATTGCTTTATGAATATAAATACTGAAAATTCTTCTTCTTCTTCAAATTATCATGGTATCAGAGCCCTCTTGGGTTCCTGTTTTATCTTTTTTTTAGGTTTAGCCTTTGGGATTTAATTTTTATCCTTTTTGGATCTATTTTAACCCTCTTGGGTTCTATTTAGCCTTTCTTTGGATTATTTAACTTTTGATTTTTATCAATGTTTGGTCCAGGAAATGTTTAGAGGATCGTAATAAAATTTTCTTAAATCAATGAAAGATTATAACAATCTCAAAAATTCTGATTACAAGAGAGAGAAGATATTCAAGCTCAAACCTTCTCTTTGTTTATGTTGGGTTCTTTATGTGGCGGTGAAAAGTGAATCTTATTTTTTGTGACCGGGTGAACATCACAATCTTTTGGGGATCTCTCTTCAGATTATGGACAGAGTAGCGCAGCTCTTGTCCAATGAAATCTCAAAGAGACTTAAGGCAAAACAAACTTGTACTCAGCAAGTTGTTAGAAGAGTTAGACTCTTTTGTGTTCCTCAGCCAGAGATTCTGATTTTTCCAAGACTTACGACCAAGAATTTTCGACCTCTCTTCAGTAGCAGACTAAACTATTTATAGGATTTCAGGGATAAACTGTCCCAAAAAACACTCCTTAATGGGGGTTAACTCCCTCATTACGTGGGCAGTAATTGACCCGGTAATGAGGGCAGTTTAACCGAGATGCAAGTTCCTTTGTAGTTGAAACGCGGGCTTCGAGCCTCGCGTTTAGCCGCTGAGGTAACACTTGAGCTTCGCGTTTGGTTAAAACGCGAGCTTCGAGTTCTGCGTGTTGGTCCCGAGATGATGCCAAATGCGAAGCTATCTCTATTGGCAACTATAGATCTAAACAAACACAAGTCAACAAAAACTAAACAAGAAAGATTATAGTTAATCAATTAAATATAAACTTGCAAATAAAGGAAATCAAATCTCAGAAATTGACAAACGCAAACAAAGAGATTTATCCTGGTTCGGTCCTTGTGACCTATATCCAGTCCCCAAGCTACCCGCTTGAGATTTTCCTTTAACCTGATTTTGTACACCCAAAATCAATACACCATGCACACCACTTGACAAATCCCCTTCGCCAAATGTGTACACCTTCTCTACATCCAGAGAATACCTTCTCTTCCACCAAGAGAATACCTTCACCTTGTACAACTGCCTCTACACCAAGAAGCCACCCGTGTACAATGCTTTGCTTTGAGAATTACAATACTTTTCCTATAAGCCTTGGTACTGAATGTGTATATGGACAAGATCTAGTATAGGAGACAGAAACTTCACAGGACTTCACAATGGAAATTGACTTTTGGTGAAGAACTGAAGTTGGAAAATCAGTTTTCAGGTTGACAGAATTTTTGCTTTGGAAAACTGAAGATTTTGATTGTTATTTGGCCTTTGGACTAACTACCCTATTTATAGCTGAAGACTAGGGTTAGTTAGGCTAGTTATAGGTGCCATTCAGACAAGTAAAACGTTGGAATTCGTTGCACAAAAGACCAGATAACGAAAACTGTCCAACAGTCAGAAACTGCCTATAGTTGACTTGCCTATGGAGTTAGTCGACTAGACTAGGCAAAATTTCTACTATTAGTCGACTAGGTTTGGCTATAAGTCGACTAGGGAAGATACGTTGGAGAGACAGTTTTCTGATTAACTGATTCAAAACGACTGCAACTAACTGTTAGTCGACTGGACCAGGGATTAGTCGACTAGGGAAAGGGATTAGTCGACTTATAAAAGCTATTAGTCGACTATAAAACACTGTCAGTCGACTAATGCAGAAATAGAGAATTGGGTCTGTTTTGACACACAGGATTAGTCGACTTGGGATTCTGGTTAGTCGACTACACCAAGGGTTAGTCGACTTGCATTATGTATAAGTCGACTAATTGACTCTGAAATGTGTGTGTATATCAAGGCTTTTTACATGCTACTTGTCAATTACAAACCACAACATATCAACTCTCTTTGGCACATCTTGATCATGTAGAACTCTTGATTCATCATGTGTTAGAGCTCCAAATGACATGCGTCACATAAGTCTTCAAGTCTTCATCAAAATAAGTTCCAACACTGCGTAAAGTTTTATGTCAGACGCGGGCTTCGGACTCTGCGTCTAGGTATTGCATGGATGACTGAGACACAAGTTTTAGCTCTGCGTCTTGGCCATTGCAGTGAAGCAGAGACGCAGATTTTGACCCTTGCGTCTTGGTACTGCAGTGATGCTGAGGCGCGACTTTCAAGCTCTGCGTCTTGTCATTATAGTGATGTTGAGACGCAAGTTTCAACCCTCACGTCTAGGTGCTGCGCCAGTGGTTATGATTAGCCTTGCTTCTGGAGTTTAGACTCTGCTTTCTGATGCTTATCCTCAGTGATTTTTGGATAGTCTAAAGAACCCCTCCAAAGTTTTCGATATTCTGCGGTTGACTGGGACGGATTTTGAAATACTTTGAACTTTGATTGAATTCATACTTTTCATGATTGGACTGACAATCATTTGAGATGCTCTGAGCTTAATCCTGTCTGGAATGTGGTCTTCGTGAGTGTACTGTAAAACCCTTTGAAGCCACTGGAGATGATCGTTATGAGTGTCTAGATACGCAGTTCAGACTCCTCGGTGCTCTGAGCTGGTTGTTGGTGTACTGTTGAAACAGGGGTAAACAATCGTCTACTTATGCCAGTATACTGTTGAACTAATTGCAGAAGTAAAGACTGAATGTAAGTAAACGCAGAAGTCATGTTGCCTTAGAAACGCATACCTTATTTGAAGTAGAGACGCATTTCTACTTTGCTGAAGAGGACGCAACTTTCGAAGTGGACACCCGGTCTTTGAAGTGAAGACGCAACTCTCAGTTTGTTGAATAGACACAGCTCTCACTTTGCTGAAGAGACGCGACCTTTGAAGGGACAACGGCTTTGTTAACACGAGATCCACGTTCTGGGCGCATTGCCACGTGTCTGGTTGAGTTGAGGGGACGCCTTTCCCTTAACACGTAGATTCGCGTTCGTTCAAGACGCGCGCCACGCGTCGGGCGAAGATTGGGCCTCGAGACATGTGCCGCGTATCTCTGCAGATCACTCTATCTATAAAAAGACAACAATCTTTCAAGATTCATCATTAGACTCTTTACTTCTCCGCTGAGCCTTACGTCGAGAATTTTCAAAAGTAAGAAAAGCTTAAAGCTTTTTCCACTTCTTTTGTCTTTAACACCGATTTCACGGTTGAAATGGCACCAAAGACCAAACATGTTGCCTGGTCCTCGAGCGCTGTCGCTCCAGAGGCTCAAATGGGCGATCCTTCCACGCAGGAGGCCCCCATTTTAGGTAATAAAGCCATCTGAATGGTTTCCACCATTAAGAAGCTTGAAGAGTTTTCTTAATTCTTAAACCTTTTTTGAAGTTGAATCGCCAACGCGAGGCTTATGCCCGTGTTTGATTTTAAGACGCGGCTCTTGTAATGGTAGGCAAGACACGAGTTTGATGACTTTCGCGTCTTCGCTTCATTTGCTTGGGTCTGCGTTTTTTTGTTGAACGCGGGCTTTGTTGAGCCTTGCGTTTTGATCCCAATACTCAGTTTCTCTAAGTGAGGAAAGTTCAGACGCGACTTCATGTGATCCTTATGTCTTTAAGACTAGACGTGCGCTTCACTGAGTCTCGCGTCTGAGTCTAACACTTAGAAAAAATTTTAAGTAGTGGATTTAAAACGCGGGCTTTGCTGATTTCCGCGTCTGGATTCATTTCTGTGTTTGAGTTTTAAACATTTAGTCATTTTCTTTTAGATTTCTGACTATATGTTGTCCTCTTTGCAGTGCGATATTCTTCTAGCCCTTTGTCCAAGAAGTGTCACTTTGGGCACATAGGTGGCGCTGATCCAAATTTAACCTTTGTGCTCCAGAGGACTGCTCCTGTGACTACTGGTAAGTCCAGGAGCGAAAGAACAGGATCAGCAGTGTCAGTATGCTACCTTCGGGAAAACCTTTCTGATGCCGGTTTGAGTCGGATTTCGACACTCTATTGAGGAAGCCCTCCTTCTTCTTCAGCGACGCCATCACGGAGGATGATAGGATCTTGAGTGAAGGAGACTATAAGTGGCTCCGCCAGATAGGGGACAAGAGGTTTTTCCTTCCCAACATGGAGAGGATGTACCCCTTGTCCCATCTTCAGCACATGTCGGTACACCGCGCAATGGAGTGGGATATTTCCAAGTTTGTCTCCGGTGTGTCCCTCGGCAAACTGGTGTAAAAGAAGCATATCCTGCTAGCCACTGGAAAGATGTATTCGGTCTGTATCCTGGATTGGTTAGGACCGAGTATCCAAAAAGAGAAACTCCTCAGTTGGCCACTACCTTCATCAATCATTCCTGAAGGTGAGAGGTGATTTTCCCGCCAACTTTCGTCCACTTGGATGGGTCCATTTACCGACAAGTCATGGTGGGGTAGAATGGTTAGATTTGTTCTGCCGAGCTCGGGGATTTGCTGAACCGGTGGGATTATACCATTCGGTTAGGGCTATGTAGTATGGCCTCCTGTAGAGATCTCACAATTTTTAAGGTGTCCTAGAGCGCTACAACCCTTTGACGGGCGCATTTTTCACGTCGGTCAGAGAGATGGGGCTCGCTCTACATGAGCGATATGTTGGCCCAAGGCCTATCACTCTAGTTTTGATGATGATCAACTCATGTAGTTATAGTACTAATGATCTTGTGTTTATTTAGTTTCAGATTTGTGATCAAGATCTTAGTAGGTGTGTAGCTTCAACAAAGGATTTAAAGTCAAGTTTGGAGCTTACACGGTTTGATTCAGAGCTTGTGCATCAAGACCACATCAAGTACTCAAGAGGAGGCTACCTCTTTGGATCGTGTTTGGACCAAGTCAAGAAGATGAGAAGACTTCAAGTGAAGACCTTCATGATCAAGACTTGTGTCTAGTTTGTTGTTTTTTATAAGATTTTGCTTTTAGATAAATGTAAAGGATAGAATAGTTGGTGAATTGCTCAAGTATATCTTATATACACACTCTTGATTTAGATAAGTTTCATAAAAGAATTTTTATTTTGAAAAATACAAAAGAGTTTTCTTTTTCAAAATACTGGTTTGGTTTTTGGTATTTAAAGTTACTTGTTTTTAACCAAAACCAATTTAGAGCTTAATGTCAAAAACATAGATATTTCACCATGTATGTGTAGTGGATCATATCCATACACTCTATACTTTAAAAGTTGTTTAATATCTTGTTTTTTGTATTTGGAGAAGTTTTGGAAAAATCAATTTTGGAAAAATAGTTTTCGTTTTTACCAAAATTTCCAAGTTTCAAAAATAGTTCAAATTGTTTCTAACATGTCTTAATTTTCTGCAAGCGTGTTTGATTATCAAAGTATAATGTTAAAACTATTTTTGTTGATTTTTCATAATTTTATGGGATTTTATTTGAGCCAAAATGACCAAGTTTCAATCTCAGAATTTTCTGTACTGGCTTCTGCCGGTCGACCGGACCGGTCGACCGACGTGCACAAATGTGCACGCCAGTTCTGGCTGGAGGGCCGGTTGACCGACCCGGTCGACCACCAGAGAGCTTCTGCTCTCTCGAAAAGCCCCGTCGATCGGGCCGGTCGACCGGACAGAGAGTTTGCTCTCTGTATCCAGGCCACGGTCGACCGGCCGGTCGACTGCTGGCACAACGGTCAGATTTCTGACCGTTGGCCGGTCGACCGGGCGGTCGACCAACAGGCCAATCTGGCTCCCAACGGCTAGTTTTCTAGCCCTATAAATTGGGCTTTTGGGGGCTGTTTTCTACAAGATTTTTAAGTGGGTTTTGAGCTAGTTTTTTCAACTCCATTAAGAAGTTTTCTCCACTTATTTGAGAGCAAATATTTTCAATCAAAAGGGGAGTTTATCAAGAGTGTTTTGAAAGTGATTTTCTTGAGTTTTTCCTCCACCATTTCAATCCTTGTTTTCTCACAAACACTTGAGCACCCATTGACATATTCATTCTATAGGAGTGTTCTTGTGAGATTGTTTTAGGTGATCAAAGAGTTATGATCACTAAAACTTCTTTCTTTACTTTGAGGAGGCGGACATGTGTGTTCGCGTTGTTTCGGGTTCTAGTGGGAATTCGGTGTTTAAGGTGCGGCCTCGGCGAGCTTGTGGGCTTGCGGTGTGTACGGGATTAGAGAGTCTAAGGAGTTCAAGTGTGAACTCGCCTTGTAGGTGTGCGGCGCACCGAGTGATCCGTGGGATCGGTTTATAGTGGAAATCCTTCAAGTGTGAAGGCGGGGACGTAGAGCAAGTGTGCTCGAACCTCGAAACAAATCTCCCGTGTTTGCAATTGCTCACTCTCTATCTCTTACTCTTGTCTTTATATCTTGCATGCTAATATTGTCTTTATCTTTATATGCTTGATATATTGTGAGCTTAATTGTTATATGCTTGGGGATTATTTGCTAACCTTGTATTCAACCAAGAGAGCCAACGCGGCACCTCAACTCTTATTTAGAGGAATCTTGAGGAGTTAGTCCAGAGCCCTTCATGGGGAATTCGGTTACACTCTTATGTTATACGTGGTATTTAGTGTAAAAAGTTTTTATTCCGCATTTAGTGACCATAAGATTAGCCATCACCTATTCACCCCCCTCTAGGTGATTTGCAATTGGTATCAGAGCCAAGTGCTCTTGATTTGGGTCTTACAACCTAGAGTTAAAGATCATTTTTAGGCTAATCACAATATTTATACACACACCATGGATTTCATGTCACCTCCCACCTTTGACATCCTTAACATCCAAAACTTGGAAGGTTAAGATGTCTTTGTACCTTAAAGGCCTAGACATTCATGTTTTTTTGCCACTACTAGAGATTCCTATTGTTTAAAATGGCAAAAATATTGAGGCTAATGCAAAGCCATTCATGCTTTAGAAAGTACCCTAAATGATGAATATTTATCTAGGATTTCTAACATTGATTCGGCTTTTGTAGTATGGAACACAATTCTCTCCCTTGGCGAAAAAGAACAATACTATGCGGGGAGCGACTCGGATGTTTGAAGTGACGCTTCCAACTTGTGCTACATGGTCCAAGGGGATAACCCCCTTGAGGTAACTACCGAATCCGAGGTAGAAGAAGATGTTGATAATGACTTATGATGAGCTTGAATCTTTTTGTCAACAACTTCTTGAAAAATATGAATTGCTTAAAATGGATAACAAGAAAATGAAAAATAAATTTGATTGCATGTTAAAGAAAATGATTCATTTAAAATAAAGTTGCATGCATTGAAAAAGAAAATGAAAGTTTGAAAAATGAAAATGTTTCTTAATGTCTAAATTAAATGATCTTTGTGAAGGAAACACTACTTTGAAAAATAAAGTTATTTTTGGTGGAAAACAAAAGAAGTTGCTTTAAATGAAAACACTTCTTTAAAAAGAAAATGATTGAAAAAGAAAAAGAAATGTTTCTAAAAGGAATAAGAAAAATGATTCTCATTCTCATCATGCTTTACATGCCACCACTAATGAGATGAAATTTTTAAAAAATAAATAAATTGTTTGAGCTCAACTTTGAGCACTTGTGCATTTAACCATAGAGATTGGAGTCCTTGTTTTCAAAGAAACAAACTCCACATGTTCATGCACATCATTCACATCATGCATATTCACTATTTGCACGTCATGATCACACACATACACATATACATGTTAGAGTGTACAAGTGTATACATTGTGACCGCAAAGGCCATTTAGCAAAGTTTTGTTTTGATAAGTTACATCATATTAATTTTGCTAATAAGAAAAATGTTTGGGTTCCTTACAAAGCTAACCCCCAAGGACCCAAAATAATGGGTACCAAAATCCCACCTTGTGTTTTTGATGTAGGTGAGGGCTCTCACATGACGTGAGAGGATTGGTGCCTTGGTAGTGTTGCAATGGACTTGATGGACACACATTTGATGCACCGCTATCAAGGAGGTTTGGTGGAACAACCACCATGTTTTGGAGATTTGGAGTATAGTTCTTTGGTTTGGTAACTATCTCTAAACTCCTAATTTAGTTTACATGCTTATTCATATATGATATTTTAGCATGTTCATTTGTTTTGTGCTTCATGTGGTAAATACTAGTTTAAATGTAGTTTTATCAAAACTTGGATATATACTTGTACAATAGTAGGAGCGACATTTGATTCATATACGTTTGCACTTCATTGTTCATTTGTACTCACTATATGCACATGTATATGCCTAGTTTTGATGATTCTCTCATTTACACTTGTTTTGCCTATTTTCATGTTTTGCTTCATGTATATGTATTTAGTATTCAAATCTAATAAATATACATGTATACCCCATGAGTCATTTGCCTTCATGCAATTTACATTATGGACTCTTTTCATGTTTGGGATATGTATGCATATTGTTAGGATTGGATAAATCATACATATACCTAGAAGTTATGAAATAAATTTTCATGATTTGTTTGATAAAATAATATTCATGTTTGTTTTGAGCATTACTGATTATTTTCATGAAAATGCTATTTACATGATTTTTGAACACTCACACTTCATTTGTTTTGTTATGACCTTATTTCATGTACATCTTTTTGAGCTTTATCGATTTTGAGTGTCAACTCTTGTGTATTTGGTATGAATTATGAAACATATGATTTGGTTTCATGTTTTGAAGGATCTTTAACTAGTTCTTAAAATAAAAATTAGTTTTTTAACTAGTTATTATTCTTCATTTGGTAGTGTTTTTCAATAAAAATTTTTCAAAATCTATTTTGAAAACCCTACCTATCCCCTAATGGGAGGATGGATGGGCGAGTATGCCTTGTAAGCTTAATTGAAAAATCTTTTATCTTGAGCATATAATGGGTGAAGTTATGAGTTATATACTTGATCTCAATTGGTATTTTCATTTTGTATTACTCATATTTTGTTTTCTATATATGTATGCTTCATAATTTCCATAATATCAATTCTTATTGATATTTTCATTTTCATACATATATATGTTATTTGTGCAATAATCTTCATTGGTATCTATTGATTGCAATTGGTATCAAAATAATTTTACAATAATTTTCAATTGGTATCAATATGATTCTATTTTGATTAAAATTCAAATTTGTAATGTTTATTTACAATTGGTATCTTAAATTTGATTGATTTACAAGTGGTACTTTTAAAAATTTTTGTTTATATGATATCTTAAAATTTGATTACAAGATATCTCAAAATTTGTTTTATTGAGGATAATTCAAAATTTTGTTTAATATGAAATTTTGAAAATTAAAAATATTTTGAGTTGTATTGCCTATATGCAAAGGGAGCTTAACATCTCTTCTACATATAGATTCATGTTGAGTGTATCTTATATTGAGGAGCTTGACAACTCTTCTTTATGTGGTACACGTGTGTAGGGGGAGCTTCACATCTCCTCTTATGCATTACATATTATGCGTTATATGATTAGGGCTTGTCATCCCTCTTTCATGTAATGTAATATGTGTAGGGAAGTTAACTTAGCGTCTTCCTCTTCATGAATGTATATCACATATATCCTTTATTGATTTGTTTAATGTCACCCCTTTTATTGATTTTTGCTTTTGACAAAAAGGAGGAGAACATTTTGTTTTTTACTTTAACCCCTTTGTTGATGATTGACAAAAGGGGGAGAAGTATTGGAGAAGTATTTAGTATATATGCATGTTTTTCTTACTTTATTCATAAAGGGGAGAGAAGTATTTATGTTTATGCATATATGTTTTGTATTGCAAATAGGAGAAAAAGAATTTGATGAGTTTTATGCTTGTTTATGCATGTTTATCTCCTTATATTTGCATACATGTTTATGTGCTTCATTGCCATATTTATTGTTTATTGTGATGCATGAGTTAAGGGGGAGCTTCCTTGAAGCTTTACTTTAATGCATGCATATATAACTTCATGAGTTTTGTCATCATCAAAAAGGGAGATTGTTGCCCAAAGGCCTATCACTCTAGTTTTGATGATGATCAACTCATGTAGTTATAGTACTAATGATCTTGTGTTTATTTAGTTTCAGATTTGTGATCAAGATCTTAGTAGGTGTGTAGCTTCAACAAAGGATTTAAAGTTAAGTTTTGGAGCTTACACGGTTTGATTCAAGAGCTTGTGCATCAAGACCACATCAAGTACTCAAGAGGAGTCTAGCTCTTTGGATCGTGTTTGGACCAAGTCAAGAAGATGAGAAGACTTCAAATGAAGACCTTCATGATCAAGACTTGTGTCTAGGTTGTTTTTATTAAGATTTTGTTTTTAGATAAAATGTAAAGGATAGAATAGTTGGGGATTGCTCAAGTATATCTTATACACACACACTCTTGATTTAGATAAGTTTTCATAAAAGAATTTTTATTTTGGAAAAATACAAAAGAGTTTTCTTTTTGAAAATACTAGTTTGTTTTTGGTATTTAAAGTTTACTTGTTTTTAACCAAAACCAAATTTAGAGCATAATGTCAAAAACATAAATATTTAACCATGTATGTATAGTGGATCATATCCATACACTCTATGTTTTAAAAGTTGTTTAAATATCTTGTTTTTGTATTTTGAGAAGTTTTGGAAAAATCAATTTTGAAAAAATACAGTTTTCGTTTTTAACCAAAATTTCCAAGTTACAAAAATAATTCAAATTGTTTGTAACATGTCTTGATTTTGTGCAAGCATGTTTGATTATCAAAGTATAATGTTAAAACTATTTTTGTAGATTTTTCATAATTTTATGGGATTTTATTTGAGCCAAAATGACCAAGTTTTCAATCCCAGAATTTTTCTGTACTGGCTTCTGCCGGTCGACCGTCCCGGTCGACCGACGTGCACAGACGTGCACGCCAGTTCTGGCTGGAGGGCCGGTCGATTGACCCGGTCGACCGCCAGAGAGCTTCTGCTCTCTGGAAAAGCCCCGGTCGACCGGGCCGGTCGACCGGACTGAGAGTCCGCTCTCTGTATCCAGGCCACGGTCGATCGGCCGGTCGACCGCTGGCACAACGGTCAGATTTCTGACCGCTGGCCGGTCGACTGGGCGGTCGACCGACAAGCCAATCTGGCTCCCAACGGCTAGTTTTTCTAGCCCTATAAATTGGGGCTTTTGGGGGCTGTTTTCTACAAGATTTTTAAGTGGGTTTTGAGCTAGTTTTTCCAACTCCATTAAGAAGTTTTCTCCACTTATTTGAGAGCAAATATTTCCAATCAAAAAGGGAGTTTATCAAGAGTGTTTTGAAAGTGATTTTCTTGAGTTTTTCCTCCACCATTTCAATCCTTGTTTTCTCACAAACACTTGAGCAACCCATTGACATATTCATTCTATAGGAGTGTTCTTGTGAGATTGTTTTTAGGTGATCAAAGAGTCGTGATCACCAAAGACTTCTTTCTTTACTTTGAGGAGGCGGACGTGTGTGTTCGCGTTGTTTCGGGTTCTAGTGGGAACTCGGTGTTTGAGGTGCGGCCTCGGCGAGCCTGTGGGCTTGCAGTGTGTACGGCACTAGAGAGTCCAAGGAGTTCAAGTGTGAACTCGCCTTGTAGGTGTTGTGGCACCGAGTGATCCGGTGGGATCGGTTTATAATGGAAATCCTTCAAGTGTGAAGGCGGGGACGTAGAGCAAGTGTGCTCGAACCTCGAAACAAATCTTCCGTGTTTGCGATTGCTCACTCTCTATCTCTTACTCTTGTCTTTATATCTTACATGCTAATATTGTCTTTATCTTTATATGCTTGATATATTGTGAGCTTAATTGTTATATGCTTGGGGATTGTTTGCTAACACTTGTATTCAACCAAGAGAGCCAACACGGCACCTCAACTCTTATTTAGAGGAATCTTGAGGAGTTAGTCCATAGCCCTTCACGGGAATTCGGCTACACTCTTGTGTTATACGTGGTGTTTATTGTAAAAGTTTTTAATTCCGCATTTAGTGATCATAAGATTAGCCATCACCTATTCACCCCCCTCTAGGTGATTTACACGATATGAAGTTTCGAGGCTGGTAATGGGAGATGTCCCTTATGAAGAGTACGTCCCGACCACTGAGGAGCTTCACCTCTTGAGGAAAGAGGATCCTCAGGTGTACGGGACATATTGGGAAGTGCTGTGCCACTTCCACATCTGGGAGCAAATATCCACCTTGAGGAACAGGGGCGTTAAGCAGATGTCCTGGGCGAGCTTGAAATCACCTAGAAGGGGGTGAATAGAGATTATGCTAATCAATGCATAAATTTAAAATGAGATGATGCAACAATCACTTAAAGCAAGATTAGAAGCCGAATATCTCGCTCTGAACTCCTTCCTCATGATTCCTCTAAATAAGAGTTTGAGGTGCGCAATGCAATCTTGTTGTGAGAGTATAGATTGACAATATATGAATGAATAAAAAGCAAGTAAATAACACAAGTAAACCATCGAAACACAGAGATTTGTTTCGAGGTTCGAGCACCCAGCTCTACGTCCCCGCCTTCATCCAGAAGGATTTCCGATCCACTAGAAATTTCACAAAGGATTATAATCACTAGGGAGTACCCAACTCCTCAATCCCTCCTCTAATCCAGAGGTAGCGGAGCCATAAATACAATAATCACTTGGTGATCAAAAGACCACAAACTCTCTTTTGAAAAACTTTTCTTTACAAAACCCTAGAGAATAATGTATAGGATTGAAGTTCAAGGTTTGTAAGTGAAAAACAAAACAAAGTAGAAGAGAGTTTTGATTCAAAAACTTCAGAGAGAAATCAGAGATTAGAGCACAAAAGCTGAGAATAAAAACTTCTTTCAAGAATATTCAAACTTTTGATTTCTTTGCAATGTTATTATATTTCTCCTCAACCCCATCCACCCCTATTTATAGGATATAGGTAGGGATTAAAGGGTAAATGTTAATTTGACTAATCAGGAAGGATAAGATCCAAAACCAGCCTAAAATCACGTTTGGAGAATAAAAACACGTTATAAAATATGTATAAAAAACTAGCCGTTTGGCTGATAAAACACTCACGGTCGACTGGCCGGTCGACCGGTTTTTAAAAATTTCTGACCATTAGCAGGCTCCGTCGACCGCCTGGTCGACCGTCCCAAACAGAGAGTTGGGTGCAGTCAGTTGATCGATTGCCCGGTCGCCCGACATGAGGCTCGGCAACGGCGCCAAAAATTGATGATCGGGCGGAACTAGCACTCAAAAGTGTGTAGTTTATGAAATTAATGTGAAAGCTCACATATGCTAATGTACCCTTGATACTTCCGTTATAGCATTGGCTCAACGGTCGAATCCACAGGGAAGGGAGGCGATAGGAGCATTGACAGTTTTTATTCACGTTTTATGTTAACAGTTCTTCTTTGTTAAAAGAATTAGAAAGAAAAGGAAAAAAAGAAAAGGAAATCCAGAATGTGGTAGGTGTGGAGAGAGCAATGAAAACGTCGATGTAAAAACAAAATAGAAGTGGTTTGGAAAACAACTAGGAAAGGAGATGAAGCTTGTAGTAAAGAAAATGAAAATAAAGACAAACAAAGAAGCGATGAAAACAACAATGAAAAGATACTTTGAAAAATACTTTCTAAAGCAAGATAAAAGAAAACTCATGGCTACTAACTACTAAATGCTCCACTAACCATGCTAATCTCTTAGTGATAGTTACCTCACATTTGATCTTCGGCCATCACTAATCCTTGGCTTCAGGAGACGATACAAAGCATGGCAAATGAGATGGTTCTTTCACAATCAAACATGCATCAAGAGCAAGCTAATACAAACATTAAATCATTAGACCATTGAAGGAAAGCATGAAATAAGAGAGAGTTAGCTTGGTTAGCAAGTTAGATCAATGAGCCATCAATGGCTCTTGCAAGAACAAGACCTTATAGAGGCTACTAGATTCATGTGGATTATCAAGTAAGTGGTTAGATGGTTAGTGGTTAGTAGTTAGATTGCCATGAGAAGAAAAGTTAGTAAAACATCATGTAGAAGATGAAGGGATTCCAACCTGGAGGAGTGAGTGGAGAGGTCTTCTTCAACCTGCATCTTGGCAGCCTCCAGCCCTTCCAGCTTCTTCCTGGTAGTGGCAAGCTTCTTCTCATTGATTGCAATCAAGGCTTCTGCTTTGGCTATGGTAGCCCGAGTACTGATGATAACCTGCTCTGCGCTCTGCATGATGAGTTCAGATTCCCTTGAATCGCCAATCAGCTTTTGATGGTCCATCTGGAAATGTTGGAGATGGTGAGTCTCTTCGGCTATTTGTTTCTCCATCTCCTTCCGCTCCTGTTCTTGAGCAGCAAGAAGCCTAGTCAAGGTTGCCCGGGCCTCGTGAACTGAGCCGGCGTCCTCCAAAGACTTAAGCTCTTTTAGATCACTCCCCAACTGCTCCACCAGCAGTAGACACGCCCTAGCCTGTGAAGGACCTCCAGTATGACCAATGTTCTCGATCAAATTCTCAAGAAGCATTCGGGCAAATTCGAAAGAACTGCCCCCAGAGAGGATGAGATCAATACACGATCGCATGGAAGCAAAGAACTGCTACACCATTTGACGTGTCAGTTCTTCCATGATATCTCCGGCCGAGGAGAATTCCGCTGATGTGCTGCCAGATCCCCTTTCTATCACAGGGCGAGGGATGGGAATCAACTCATCCTGTGCAGGAGTAGGGTCAACAACAGGCGCGACAGAAGCTGAGATGGTCACCGGCACTTCCGGGACGGTTGCCGTCATAGCAGCCTCCATGGCGGCTGAAGTAGCAGCGAACCTGGCTTCTCCGGAACCCTCAGTCGAGGGTTGAATTGCACTACCTGCGGGCTCGACGCTGGCTGCCTCTGCTGAGTCGACGCTGACTGCCAAGTCCTCTGCCTGAGCTTCCTCAGCGCTCTCTGCAAATCACCAGAACGTCAGTCATGACAATAAAAGAAAAATATTCAAAGCGTCAATATTTCCTTACCAAGCCGAGGGTCCGAAGACGGCAGATCCCTGGGCAAATCTTGCAAGGTTGAGGTATCCCTGACCTCAATAATTGTCCTCTCTTGAGGCCTCTCAGCAGTAGCCTCAACACCCTCCTGCTGGGCCAGCTCCTGTATCATCTCCTCGATATGGGAGCAAGTCGCAGCCTCGCTATCCGCGGCCAACCCTGCAGCATAAAGGGAGAATGTCAGAACCTTTTCCCTAGTTAAAAAAGGAAAACCGGGTCAACAAGACGATAAGAGTACCTTCAGCAGGAGCAGTTGTCGCTTGTGATAACGCCGTCACTGGATCACACCCGTATATTTCTTCCTCCGAGATATGTGAGAATTTGCTCGGATCTGGAAGAGCAGGTTCATCGCCAAAATCGACTTCATCGCCTGAATCGCATTCGTCCTCTCCAGATGATGAAGACGATAGTTCAACGCGAGAAGCCTCGGCAATTGAGGCCTTGCCAGTAAATACCCTAGTAGTGGGACTGGGATCAACTACCCTCAAGCTGGGCATCAATACGACAGAAGACCCAGGCTGTTGTGCCTCATCTCTCCTATCATAAGCCGAAGAAGACCCTGGTTGAGTTGAGACCCCTGGAATCTCAACATCACTCCTTCCCACCAGGTCAGCCTCAAGTTGCTCAGCCTCATCAATTACCACGGGCTCATCAGCAAGCTCCCCTTCTTCTAAAATTATGGGGCCCTTGCTGCACAATCCATGAGTACGAACAAGGGGGCATCATCATCCTCCTCCTCTTCTTCCCTCTGCTCTTCGATGCCGGAGGGGACGGTCTCTTCAGCCGCCAAGTCTTTCCTGGCCTTCTTCGGGGCAGGTTCAGCCGTGGAAGTAGAGGAAGGCTCAGCTTGGAGAGTAACGCCATGAGGACGTTTATGCACCGCCTGTCGATGCCTTCTGGCAGACTGCTCCCTGGGTACTGCTGCTCTCGGCTCCCCTCTGGCCTCCCTCTGAGCCGCCTGATATTCATCAAGGCCTCGCGAGCGCTTGTTGGACGCCACCTTCTCTTCATAAGACGCATTAATGCTCTTAATGCATGAACGCTCCATTGAGTAGCCAGGCATCTTGCTAGCCTGGAAATACCAGGTGCAGAAGCTAAGGCTTGCATAGCAGTTTGGCGTCTTATGAGGTAAACGGAAAGAGCCTGTGTCCCCTCAGCCACGCTGTAATACCAAGCCCGAGCACCTTCAAACAGATTTCCACTGAAGGCAAGCTGAGCGTTAGGGTTACCGACATATAGTTGTTCATAGCCGAACTGTCAGGCGAAACGGTTCGGCATATAAAGCTCAATCGTACACGAATTCCCTTGCCGGAAGAGCAGATACCCGGGCCTGATATTGATAAGCCACCAGAAGACTCCCGATGGCAGCCTCGTGAAGTCGTCCGGACTCACAAGGTCGGCAAACTTATCCCCATAAGCAGCATCTGTAATCTCGGGGAAGCAACGGTTGAGATGATAATTTGAAGCGTTCAGAATACACTTCCGAACGTAGAACATATAGTTGTTGCACCAGCTCGAACTCTCCAGCCGCTGCACAAAAGGGACAAACCCTCGCATCGGAACACGTGGCAGCGTACTCATGACACGGATTCGCATCCAAGAGTCGCGTCTTCATCTCTAAAGATGTGTCCCTTCGATGGACGCACCCTTTCAACTCGGCCAAAGTCGCGTCTGCCTCATGCAGTAACAGTCGCGTTGTCATCCCTAAAGCAGTATCACCCCTGCGTCCACAGAACTGGCGTGTAGTCCTTACTTCTGCAATTCAGTTCAAAAGCATACTGGCACAAGCAGACGACTGCCCATCTCTGGTTTAAAGTACACCAACGACAAACTTAAAGCATCGAGGAGGTTTAGACTGTGTATCTAGACACTCCACGCGATCAGTTTTGGTGGCTTCAAAGAGTTCCACAGTACACTCATGAAGGCCATACTCCAAACAAGATCAAGCCCGAAGCTTTGTCAGTACAATCATAAAAGTGGATTCAGCTAGAGTCCAAAGTATTTCGAAATCCGTCCCAGCTAACTGCGGAATATCGAAAACTTTGGAGGGGGTTCTGTAGGCTGTCTAAAAATCATTAAAGACAAGTCATCAAAGGCAGAGTCCCAAACTCCAGACGCAGGGCTAGTCTCAGCCAACACTGCCGCACCAAGGCGCGTGGGTCGAAACCCGCATCTCAGCTAGCACTGCAACACCAAGGCGAGGGTCGAAACCCGCGTCTCTGCAGCACCAAGGCGCGTGGCTCGAAACCCGCGTCTCTGCAGCACCAAGGTGCGTGGGTCGAAACCCGCGTCTCAGCTAGCACTGCAGCACCAAGGCGCGAGGGTCGAAACTCGCGTCTCAGCAGCACCAAGGCGCGAGGGTCGAAACCCGCGTCTCAGCCAGCACTGCAGTACCAAGGCGCGTGGGTTGACACCCGCGTCTCAGTTGTAACCGTCCCAGTTATAGGGTCAATCACGGCCCACATAACGGGGAAAGTTAGCCCCCATTATGGAGTGTTTTTAGGAGGCACGTACGCTCCTGAAACCTCTATAAATAGCCCCGTTGCTATAGAGAAGGAGTCGGATTTTTGGAGAGAAGAACTCTGAGAGAAAAGAGCTTGACTTTAGATCTTCCACGGAGGAGGAAAGAGAGTCCAACCCTTTAGATAACTTGCTGCATACAAGTTAACCTTTGCCTACAATCTCTTTGAGATTCCTGATTGACAGAGCTGTGTTACTCCGTCCGCCATCCGAAGAGAAGATCCCCAAAAGTTCTCGACGTTCACCCGGTCAACGGAAAATAAGATTCACTTTCCATCGCCACCTGAAGAACCCAGCACTAAACAAAGGGGGGATTCAAGATTCAACATCTCCCCTCCCTTGTAGTCGGAGTATAAGTTTGTTGTAATTTTTCAATTGATTCAAGGAAATTTTACATCGAACGTCTCTTCTCCGTACCAAACAAGAGATGGCGACTCCGCTGGGGAGTTGATGAAAACACTGTTAACGGTGTAATGTTAACCTAACAATGTTTTTATGTGGACTTGTTGTTCAGTTGAGAAGAATAACAAGTGCGACTAGATTCACGGGGGATTTAGGAAAGTCTTTACCGTTAGAGGTGTGATATTAACTTAACGGGTTGAACGTAGTCTTGTCAGAAGTGTAGTATTAACTTGACAAGAATGTGAGCCAGAGGTGTGATATTAACTTAACTCAGAAGCATTTCAGTTTTGTTTGGGAAAACTAAAAGTGTCACTGTCATAGGTGTGATGTTTAACTTGGCAGTGAGGGTAATGCTAGAGGTGTAATTTTGAACTTCGCATTAGTCATTTCGACTTTAACAAGGAAGTCCGAGGGAAAGTCATGGCCTTAAGTGTATTGTTGAACTTAGCAATGACTTGGATGCTAGAGGTGTAGTATTAAACTTAGCATCGTTCATTTCAGCTTCAATATGAAAGTCTGAGGGAAGATGACTGTCAGAGGTTAATATTGAACTTGGCAGCAACTTGATTATTTTTAGAAGTGTGATGTTAACTTAAACAATAATTTGTCAGAGGTGTGGTATTAACTTGACAAAAATTGGTTTGCGATACGAGTAATTTGAGGACCTGTCATTCTATTGATGAGAATTGACAAGTGAAGTTTGAAGAGCCAGAGGTATAGTGTTAACTTGGCATATTTGAAGTCTTGCTGCTCCACGTAGAGTTGACAAGTAAAGTTTGTACTCGACAAGGAGTATTGAGAATTTTCATTACCAGAGGTATAGTGTTAACGTAGCAATGATTGTATTTTGTAGACCTACCATTCTGTGGATTAGAATTGGTAAGGGATTTTTGGAGGGAAGAGCGGAACTACATCCACTTAGGATTTTTAGCAAACCCTTAGCTGTCAACGGGTTTGATATACCTTTACCAACCACCGTTTGAGTTGGGCTAGCCATGCTATTCCCCTCAGCATGATGAGTTGTCGAAGACTTATGTTGGGCTTAGAAGCCAACATTTTCCTCTATCCTTCTCCGTCGGAGGCGTTGGATCAAATGGGAACATGTCCCTTAGGATTTTTAGCAAATCCTCAGCTGTCAACGGGTTTGATATGCTTTACCAACTACCGTTTGATTTGGGCTAGCCATGCTATTCCCCTCAGCATGATGATTTGTCGAAGACTTATGTTGGGCTTAGAAGCCAACATTTTCCTCTATCCTTAGCCGTCGGAGGCGTTGGATCAAATGGGAACATATCCCTTAGGATTTTTAGCAAATCCTCAGCTGTCAATGGGTTTGATATGCCTTTACCAACTACCGTTTGAGTTGGGCTAGCCATGCTATTCCCCTCAGCATGATGAGTTGTCGAAGACTTATGTTGGGCTTAGAAGCCAACATTTTCCTCTATCCTTAGCCGTCGGAGGCGTCGGATGTTAATAAAAAAGCTCTTCTTGTTTTGATCAGAGGTGTACTTTTAACTTAATCAGAGGAGGAGTACTATTAAGGATAGTACTTCTTCAAGAATCTGCCATTGATCGGCATCATGAGTGTATCGCCATTTGAAGTTATGAGGCGATATGATCCATTTGAGTAGACTGACTCTACTACAAATGGTCCTTCCCATTTAGACTGGAATTTCCCTTTCGTCTTATGTGTCATTACCATAGGTCTTCTAACGGTAAAGACTTTCCTAGATCCCCCGTGAATCTAGTCGCACTTGTTATTCTTCTCAACAGAACAACAAGTCTACCTAAAAACATTGTTAGGTTAACATTACACCGTTAACAGTGTTTTCATCAACTCCCCAGCTATCTTAATCAAGTTAATTCTAAACCTCTGATAAAGGCTCATCTTCCCTGGGGGTACGAGTTCCACTTGTCACTTTCCTTTATAGAGTGGCAGGTCCACAAAATTATCCTACCTCTGTCAAGTTAATATCACACCTCTGACAGCATTGTTGAGTTTCCTGAAAACAAGATTCACTTTCCATCGCCACCTGAAGAACCCAGCACTAAACAAAGGGGGGATTCAAGATTCAACATCTCCCCTCCCTTGTAGTCGGAGTATAAGTTTGTTGTAATCTTTCAATTGATTCAAGAAATTTTACACCAAACGTCTCTTCTCCATACCAAACAAGAGATGGCGACTCCCCAGCGGAGTCGCCATCTTTTGTACGCGTCGGAAAAGATCACAATTGCAAAATTCTTTTGCTTGAATAGAAGATTGTAACGGATACAATCCGATTACAAGCGATTCGACTGTGAATCCAAGCATCTTGACGTCAGCTTGCGCCACCACTTTCTCGTTGGTTGAGAACGACAAAGAGTCCCCAGCGGAGTCGCCATCTTTTGTACGCGTCGGAAAAGATCACAATTGCAAAATTCTTTTGCTTGAATAGAAGATTACAACGGATACAATCCGATTACAAAAGAGAGGGAACCTCAGGGTTGATTCTCCTCTTTCTTTAATGTTGGGTTCTTCATGTGACGGTGGAGAGTGAGTCTTGTTCTCCGTTGACCGGCAGAACGTCAAGTGTCTCTTGTGGATCCTCTCTTTGGATCTACTGGTGGAGTAGCACAGCTCCTATCAGTAATGGAATTTCAAAGAGATTTAAAGAACTTGACCTTAGCAAGTTAACAAAAAGAGTTGAACTCTTCTCAGGCTACAAGAGCTTCGAGGTCGAACTCTGCTGAGATAGCTCTCCTTCTCTGCCCATGGCTTCTTGGACTCTTTCATCAGGACTCTCCTCCTCAGCCCTTTTAGAAGAGGTCCCCTCAGAGCCTCTTTTAGAAGAGGTCCCCTCCCCCGGGGTCCCTTTGAGAGGTCCCCCTGCGGTCCTCCCTCTTCTCTAGCTATTCATAGCTATTTATAAAGGAATTGGGGTGTAACCAACCCCTTAAATCTCTCCATAATGGGAGGGGTGTAACCAACTCCTTAAATCTCTCCATAATGGGAAGTTATTCCCCATTATGTGGAGAGAAAATGGAGTGTAACTGATCAAGTTTGTGGCTCAGTTATAGCAAAAAATGCGGGTCTCGCGCTGGACGCGGACCTCGCTTTGATGTTGAGACGCGGAGCTCACAGGCTCGCGTCTGTGTTAGAACGCGGAGCTGCTCAGGCTCGCGTTTGAGTTGAAACGCGACCTTCGCGTCTGACAAAGGATGCGAGGTCCGCGTCTGGCGACCTCCGCGTTTGACTGAGAAAGGACGCGAGGTCCGCGTCTGGCGATCTCCGCGTCTGATATTGGAACGCGAGGTCCGCATCTGGCGACCTCCACGTTTGACATTGGAACGTAAGGTCTGCGTCTGGGAAGTTCGCGTCTGGGAGGTTCGCGTCTGAGACTGGAAGCTATCTCCGCATCTGGGAGGTTCGCGTCTAAGGCTTTGTCCGTAGTAATTTTTTGATAGCTTACAATATCTTAACCTTAACCTTTTACTTTTTACTATATTTTGTCTGTCAATCAAAATTTTGAAACCGTTGCCGGGGGAAGGAATGGTATAGTTTATTTTAACTAATTTTTTCTCTGTTTGTGTGTGCAGGAATATGTTTTAAGAAACAGAAGGCTGCAGAGCAGTGCTTGCGTACCTGTGCCTCTGCTCAAGAAAGTAGAGCATAGAAGATAACCACAAAACCACGCAAACATGGCCTTTGCCGCATTTTCGCAGCAAAGTGGTTGACCCACCTGATGAGTCTTCTGCAGGTACTTCTGAATGGTAATTTTCTGTCTCTTCTATTTTCAGTTTTCTTTAAAATTTTTAATAGTACACTATTTCTAAATAACAATATTAACCTATTGATTGAAATTTAAAAATGGATAGACTTGCATTTAGGTACGTGTCTATTTCTTTTAAATTTCAATTACTGCTGAAGGGAGCTGGAGATGAGGTAAGTCTGCATAGCATCTAGATTAGGAAATACTTGTGGTGATTTATTTGCTTTGAGTAATCCCTATCTATTTCTTTCACACTTTTGCACTAAATCAATTTAAAGGCAAATCTTTAAATAAGACAAGGTGGGAAAGTCATTACCCTCCCTTGGCCCGTAAACCATCTTCGCGGTCACTAACCCAATCCTAATTTAAAATTGAATAGATGTTAGCCATAAGGACATCTCGGACACATTAGAAGATTGACCTAAGGAGGAAGTTGTTAGAATTTAACTCTTTCCAAATCGGAGATTAATGTAGGAGATTGAGAGACGAAATATCGAAGGTTAGTGTTTTCGCTTATATAGGCCCATCTTGATGGATACCTCCCACCAATCTTGTCACTTACCTAGCCGATTAGCTTATGGTTAGAGTTTACAATGTACCTCTCGTGGACAGTCTAACCAGTTAGGAGTTGTCTAGGTCTAAGGTCTGAATGAGGGAGTGCAAACCCCCTATTTCCTTCTTCGAGATCGTAGCAGATCCTTCCTTTACTTATCATGTTAATAGAGGTAGCTGCAAAGTGAGGCACCTTCACTATCTTCTTCTTTCGAGACTTGGGCTTCTCAGAAGTTTAGATTGATAACCAGTTGAACACCGATTGCTGGCTTGGAGGAGAAGTTATGGGGATTGGTCCCAAACAACAGTGGACGAAATGTACTGTTACAGGTTGACACCCCGCTTGTCCGCACTGGGATGGCGAGATGTGAACTGACCCTTCGGAGCAGAGTTTTCACTTGTTGCTCAGATAATCCCGTAAGTTTGTGTTACCTGGATCCAACTAATCCAACACCAAGACTCAAATTGGATGTTAGCCCTCTAAGAAACTCTGGGCTTAGCCTTCAAAGCTTTATTTTTTCTATAGGCGAAGCTAGGATAGTTTTCGCCTGAAAGAGTAGCTTCGCAAGGCAAAGCTACTATTTTAGCTCTGCCTTTGAAGGCGAGCTTAGATCTGCTATGCAGAGTTCTTCCTCTGAGCGAGGCTGAAATAGCCTCGCTGTTAGCACTCAGTGGTGCTTCATTTTTAGCCTTGCGGCTAAAATCCTTAACACTTAGTGTTTTATTTCTAGCCTTGCGGCTAAGAACTTTTTTAGCACTTAGTGTTGTAAGTGAGAGCGACGCTGAATCAGCAACGCTATTAGCACACAGAGGTGCTTTGGCCTTAGCCTCGTGTCATAGGCGAGGCTAAACTCTGTAAAGAGTTGAATTAGCTTCGCATGGTGAAGCAATTTGAGCACTCTGTACTTTGGATCTACCGCTAGCGGCGAGCCTAGCATTGCCCAACAGTGCTCTTGACTTAAGCGAATTTATAGTAACTTCGCTTCCAGCACCAAGCGGTGCTTTAGCTTTAGCCTCGCAGCTAAGAGCTGCTTTAGCACTACTCAATAGTGCTGATGATATAAGCGGGGTTGCAGTAGCCTCACTGTTAGTACAAAGTGTTTTAGCCAAGCTCTGTGAAGAGCTGGAATAGTCTTGTAGTCAGAGATTATTATAGTTTCGCAGGAAGCTGAATCAAGAGATCTATTTCTAGCCTTACATGAGGCTAAGTTCGATTTTTTAATATAAATAGCCTTAACAGGGGCACATTTATGTTTACGAGGAACCTTTATAGCATCGCGCATAGTGTTAACATGTCGGCACGAGGCTATGTTAGTTTCTGCTGAGACTGTGTTAGACTCGCATAGAGTCTGTTTTGCCTCGCCTGAGACTGTCATAGGCTTGCAGAGAGTCTTTTTTGTCTCAACAGAGGCTTGCTTCCAAGAGGCAGCCAGAGTTACGCTGACCTTCCTATACTTGTGCATATGTAGGGGACTTGTGCTCCCCCAGAGAGAAGTTATTCAAACCTCTCTTGGTCAAAGTGAATGACTAATGTCTCAGCAATAGACTCGAGGGTCTGATCGTCGCATTGTGATACTTGACCAACGAAGTCGCCATCTTGTTTTCCATTTATTATCAAAAAGGGAATACTTATAAAATTGAGGAGAAGATTACAAGTAATTGAACAAAAATTAAAAAATTACAAATAGAACTCTCCTCTGAGATTTCTAGGGAAGTGTGTCAGTGGGGGTTTGATCAGCGCGAGACCATTTATGTTCCGTTGACAATGCGAGAGATCGATCTTCGAATGCTACTGCTTGAGAATTTCTTCTCGTCTGGTTCTGGAGATTCTTTGAGAGAGAAAGATTTTAAGGTATTAGCACCCTTAATTTATCCTTATAGGATTAGAGAAGTGATTTTCTGAATTCTTGAAAGCGAGAGAGTAGATCTCTTATTGGCTTAAGCTTTGAAGCCACCAAAGAAGCTTTATACTCTTCAAAAAGCCCTCTTGGACTTGAATTTCTTCAAGACCTCGAGCCTAACCTACTAATGGGCTATTTATAGGCTCAATAGAGAGTTATGATTCCCTTGATTGTCTTCTCTTAATGAGGGATCATGGGTGTAACTACCCATTAAATCTCCCCACTAACTTAGTGGGGCGGTTAGGCTAGCCTCCTCAGCCGAGGCTAGCCAATTGAGGCAAGGCTAGCCTCCTCAGCCGAGGCTAACCAGGTGAGGCTAGCCTCCTCAAGCGAGGCCGCTCTTCAGCGGAGTTGTGTCATGCTTCAACGGAGGTAGAAGTTAGCTCTCAATAGAGCTGTGTAAAGCTTCAGGCGAAGCTAGAAGCAAGCTCTCAGCAGCGCTGTTCTAACCTTCAGGCAAAGTTAGGAGATAGCCTTCTGCGCGGTTGTGTAAAGTTTCAGGCGAAGCTAACATTTAGCTCTTGGCGGAGTGATCAGGGAAAAACCGTAGTTATGAAGAGCTTCAAGGCGAAGCTAGACAAACTTAGCATGTCAAGCGAGGCTAGCCCCTTGGGCTCATGCGAGACTAAGTGTTGAGCTAACTTACCATCATAGGCTTGCTTAGGTCTCTTCAAAGGCAACACTTGGCTTACTGTCTACTTCACTAGATCAGTAGGGTCCAAGTCGCCGCTTTGTCCCTCGGGGATGGGTAGAAACTGGTCGTCAGCTTGTCTGCTAGTTGTCTTTTGTAAATATCGACAAGTTAGATATCGATCAGACCGGTTGAAGAGCTGTGCTGTCTGAGAGTTTGTCGTTTTGGAGTGTCAATAGTCTACCCTAACTTACGTTAGAATATTTTTTTTTTTATTTATTTGTGTGTTTTAACAATTCTTGAGTGATATGGATTCTAACCATAATTTTTCAACTTTAATAATAATCCATGTTTTACTCAAACCCCTTTCAATTCGGATTACACCAAATCGCCATGGCCTAACTTTCGCCAACAAAATTCTAACCAACCAAGTATGCCGAGTTGGTCTCATCCTAATTAACATATGCCCCAATCCTATTATCATAATCAAAATAATCATCTCTACTCTTCATCGGGTCGATGGGGATACAATGCCCCAAGCCACATTATCAACCTCCTTTCCAACAATCATCGTCATTTACTTCTTTTCCCAAGCAACCAACAGAAAAATCAATAGACTGGGAAAATTAAATGAAAATCTTAAAAGAGCTCGAGCGACGACTTAAAAATAGAAGATGCATGAGCCTATCGAAATTTTCAAATTCAAGATCCTTACTCTACCTTCAAGTTCCACCACAACAAGAAGAACCTACGGACTTAGATGAATGTATGAAAAACCTGATTCAAGCCGAAAATTATTTTACCCAATCTATCAGTAAGCTAGAAGCACAAATGAATTGTTTGACCAATATAGTGAAAGATAGGGATGAGAAAACTCTACCTAACACATTTTTGACCATTCATGATTGCCCTAACCATATTGATAGGAACGAAGAATCATATTGTCTTGAAGACTTTGACCAAGATTCAATCTCATCACACCAATTTGAACTTGACTAATCACAACCCTTGAACCAATTGGCAAGTTTTAACGTCAATGAGATTGAACTTGATTGTGAATGTGAACCCGATCCCCAAATTTATGCTTTAGTTCCAAACTTTGAATCTATATTGACTTCGGTGTCTTTACCCAAATTGGACTTAATTCCCGAGCCAACATTAATTCTTGTACCCATATATTATAGAATTGAATCATCTATTGTGGATGGTCACATTCCATATATGATGAATCATGAATGTGAACTTAAGTTCTTTGATTTGGAACCCGCTCTTGAACTAGATTCGACTCTCGAACCTAAACTGATTTTTTAAGAGTTAGTATTGTTTCGATAGGATTTGAATACACATACAGCTCCCAAGGAGAAAGTTGAATCATATTGTGAGGATGTATGTGATAAAGATGAACTTTTATTTCAAGCAAATTTTGAGGATGAATTTAATAAATTTTGTGAGGAGAATTTTGTTGAGAAGCCAAAAAATTTCATCTAATCAGGTTGAGCATGAAACTGATTTTTTCGAGTCAATTTTGGTTCCCAAACCTAATATTCTAGAGCTCAAATCAATCACTTCAACAAATTACATTCTATCATTGAACTGAGGTGTAAACAGTTATGAATGTGAGATGATTTTTCAAACTTGGTCATAAAACGGAGATAGTTTTTATGTTAGGATTTCTCATGATCTTATTCATATTGGGGGTTGTAACGTTGTACATAAGAAAGAGGTTAATAAAGGTGGGTTCCTTGATGATTCACGTTATATAGATTGGGTAGCAACGCTTGGCCCAATTCGACCATCACTGGAACCACCACCATGAGATAATATTTTGCCTTTTCTTTCGTCTTTTTCATGCATACATCCATTTATTCATACATTGAGGACAATGTATAAGATAGGTGTAGGGGAGGGTTTACTAACATACTAACATGGGTAGGCAAACTAACAAATTTATTTTTCTTTTAAAATTTTTTGAAAAAGAAAATAATATTTTGATTTATTTTTTGGAGGTAATTAAGTCAATTTTAAGAAATAAAAAATCATAATTATGATTTCTTAATATTTGATTAAAATAAGATTATTTGTTTGATTTTAAGTTTAGGAGAAAAATTTGAAAAAAGTAATTTAGTCCTGATTTTTACCTTGATAAAATATACATATTTCGTACACTTAGACACTTAGGGTTCAAAACAAAGACTCTTGTGCCTTAGAAAATAATATATATATATAAATATATATGAAAAATAAACAAATTTAATTATTGATTAGTTACGTGCTTTGGCCTACGAAAGCCTTGGTATTTACACGAAAGGTTATTAGGTAAGCTTGAGGAAAAAATATATATATATATAAATATAATATATGTATTAACACATCTAATAATCAATTAGTTAGGTATTAGGGTCTCAAGAAGTCTTTTACACAAACAAAAATTAGATGAGTTATACATATTAAAAAAGAAGTGTTTAAAGGGCAACGAAGTGGTAATACTTCGAACTTCTTTCAAAAAGAAAAGTTATGTATATATTAACATATATAGCATAAGAGTTAAAGTTGAAGAATCCCGAGTCAAAAATCCACGATCACAAAGGTGCATATGACTTAGGAAAAAATAATAGACTAAGTTAGAAATTCAGTTTTAATCCTAATATAAATTGATAATAAATATTTGCATCGAGACTAAGTATAGGAATGAATAATTAGGTGATCCTAAGACTTATAGATTAACCTGATTTTCTCAAAAATCTCTCAAATATTTATTTCTTTCAAATGAATTTTGGAAATACTAACATTTTTGTTTTTCTTTCTTTATGGATTTTGTCGGTGTAATTTATTGAAGACCCTCACGAGACAACACTCGTCCTCTAGGGGTAACCTAGAGGTTTAACAGCTTTTTTACACGTGCTAAGTGCAACCGTGATTCCTACGAAAGTGAGTTAGTTTAAGTTTGATTAGTTCTTTTTCTTCATCTTGTTTACTCGAGGACGAGTAAAAGATAAGTGTGAGGATGTGATTGTTCATCAAAAGTGCATATTTTTAGTCACATTTTTATGTTTATTTTTATAAAACATTACTATTTAATTATTTTATTGTTTAGTAATGTGAATGCCTCCTTAATTAAAAGAAAGAAAGAGCCCAAAAGAAGCCTACAAGTGAATGAGAAGCCCAAGAGCCCATCAAGCTCAAGTTAATTTAGAGATTATCCTATCCTAATTCAGAGATAAAAGACAAAATCAATTTAAATTAAGTTACTTGATCCCCAAGTCAAAGATAAAAGAGAAAATTCAAGTTTAAATTCAGATTTATAGATAACTTGTTTCCTAAGTTATCTAGGAAACAAGGTTATTTTAAATTTCAGAGTTCAAATGAAGATTCTGAAGATAGCTCTCAAGATAGATGGACGAGATGAAGCCACGCGCCAAAACGCGCACCCTGACTCCCTCCATTATCGCGTTTTTCCCTGAAAAGCTAAGAAAACGCGGCTTTCTGGTGGACTCCTGCGTGGTGGTTTGGGTGATTGTGTTCTATGGGGACTCTAATATTAGGATCTCCTATAAATAGAGGTGCATAGTAAGAAGACAGAGATATCTCAAAAAAATCAAGTTTTAGGGTTTTATTTAGATCTTTTCTTTTCGAATTTTCATTGTATTTCTATTTTTACTTCGAGGAAGAAGATTTGTAAAGAGAAGAAGGCATTTGTACTAGATCGGTGACAATTAAAAAAAGTTCTTACTTTCTTTTCATATCTCTTTTGTCTTTTAATTTGTGTTATTAAATTCTTAGTTACTTTATTTTATGCACTCTTTAATCACTATGCCTAGTTTCATCATGAATATGAGTAATTAATTCCCCTCACAGCTTGCAATCTCTTCACCAAGCCTAATTCTATATGATGAATTGATTGAACTCTATGCCTATTTGAAACCCTCCTGATAAGTTAATGATTCTTGAAGATTAGTGAGGAATTAGTTAAACTAGTTTTAGGGTTATACTATTTAATGGTTATTCTTACTTTATACTTAGATACTTTAATAGCTTAATGTTAAGTCTAAAATGATTTTTCTTATGCTATACTTTGAGACTTTGATAAACTAATGTTTAATTTTATCTAGTGTACTTTAATTAGGTTTTGCTTTCTATCTTACTTTCTTGTTTGAATTTAAGCAACACTCTAGGGTTAATCTTTCTAGGTTCAATATGATGTTTATTCTTCATAAACTAGTGCTTGATTGTGGTAGATGATTAGTAGGCTATAATCTCTCTTTTTATTCAATCAACTCTTTATAACCATCATCCTTCTTTCTAAGTTTTACGCAGAAAAACGTATCGAAATGCTTCCATCACATCTCTCCCTGCGGATCGACCCGTTTAGCTCTTATTGTAGTGAATTAATTGTAAGAAAATAGAGAAACCTCTAACCTTAATCTTTTACTTTTTTCTCTATTTTCTCTATCATCAGTTGTAGATCTCTCATCCACTGTACAAGCATCAGCTGAAGCATGACGTCACTTGAATGAGTGAGTTCTATCTTGAGCTCAGCCCTACATCCACTTGAAAAAAGCCATGAAGAGTTCAGTCAACCACTCTCTCAAGCGCGACAACGAGGAAAAGACGAACTCGTAGCGCGAAACCCCGACCCATGCCAGCAATCAGAGCCGGAGGCAACCAGCTTTCAAGAAGCAGGCGTTCCCAATTCTCTCCCGAGATCCACTTCGAGCCTTCAGAGTGGAGCAAAACTTCACCACGCTGAGTCTCCCCATCAACAACGTCTTTAATACCATTAGGGACAAACCATGGGTCAGGCGCCCAAAGCCAATCCAATATGACTCCGCAGTTTTCGGACCGGGAGAGTATTGTTCCTTTCACGAAAGTAGGGGCACAATACCGCCCACCGTAAAAGTCTCCAGTGGGGCCTGGAAGAACTTGTCTGCCAAGCCTTCCTCAAGGAGTATGTCTCCTATTGAGCCACATCCTTCCTCAAGGAGTATATCACCAATACAAGACAATCAGGCGCTACGCCTCCTATCGAGCACAACATGCAATCACTCAGTACAAAGTGATTAATTGACCCAATTCCTCCTCTAAAGACAGGGAAGTACCTAAACTAATAACACTCCTTATATTTTCTTTAAAGCTTGTGTATTTTATTTTAAATCAATAAAATAAAATGTGTTTTTCCTTAAATGTTTCCTTGCCATGCTGGTGGGCGTGTCCCCTGATGCTTGGACGTCCCGAAGTGGGAGTGTCCCCGTTTGGAGGCGGCAATGCAAGCACTGACCTACGGCCCCCCCTCTTTATTAGCCTACGGGCAATCGAAACCCTCTGTTGTGAGAGTGTTCCCCGCTCGGAGTCTCTGCCATGCTGATAGGAGTGTCCCCCATCAGTCCCTAATGCTTGTATGTCTCGATGTGGGAGTGTCTCCCACTCGGAGGTGACAATGCAAGCACCAGCCTGCGGGCCCCTCTCGATTAGCCCATGGACAGTTGAAAGCCTCTGCCAAGACTTCCTTAAGGAGTATGTCACCAATACAAGACAACCAAGAGCTACGTCTTCTATCGAGCCATAATGTGCAATCACTCAGTACAAAAGCGATTAAGTGACCCAATTCCTCCTCTAAAGACAGGGTAGTACCTCAACTAATAACACTCCTTGTATTTTCATTAATATTTTATTTTAAATCAATGAAATAAAATGCGTTTTATTCTTAAATGTTTTCTTGCCATGCTGGTGGGAGTGTCTCTCATCAGTCCCTGATGCTTGGACGTCTGATTGAGGCAAGACTTGCATACAAAAAACGAGATTAAAGAACTTAAGAAAGGAAATGTGCAAGTGCTCAATTCTTCCGCTATAGCAAGTGGCAATGCGGGTCGAGATCCACAAGGAGGGTTTGCGATGGAAGCGTTACAGTTCTTTATTGAAATCGTTAAGAAAATAAAACGAAGGTTCTTCTCTGTTTTTAGTTATGAAAATGAAAAAGAAAGTTATCTTAAAGTTAAAAGAAAATGGAAGATGAAGAAGGTGGAAAATCAGAAAACGATGAAAAGCGACTAAGTACAATGAAGTGGAGATGATAGAGTTGGAAGATGTAGTGATTTAGTTTACAGAAATGAAAAAGAAAAGAAAACAAATATTTACCTTCTTTTCACCAAAAGCTTACCTTGAGTTCTTAGCTTCAATGTTACCTTGAATTGGAGGCAATCAGCGCATAGTCCATAAGAGTCGAGTGTTGGTCTCTTCTATATTACATCATCAAGATACGCAAGCATGAAATGATACAGAGAGACTCACAATTCCATCGTCATGAGCTATCGGTGGCACTCGCAAAGGCAAGGCTCTTTCGATGCTTTTAGACTCACTTGGAGGACATTTGTACCAAAAGAAAGGTAAAATAGAAAAGAAGAAGAGAACTAAAAAGAACATACAAGGAAATAGCATCGATTTGATTTCATAACAATCGAAGAAAAGAAATAAAACCTTACACCAATTGTCACTTTTAGCTCAAGCTTCAGTCTTATTCTTCGATGAAAGTTGATCTCCTCAGAATTACATAAATGAAAACTAAATTACATGAAAAAGAAAAACAAAGACCTAAGCTAAGAAATGAAAAAACTAGTCTAAAATCCTAATCTGCATTGACCTCCATTTTCAGTGCACATAATGGCCTTTTATAGGCAGAAAACCCAACCACCAAGATCCCGGGGAGGTCGGGGGAGTTCACGCCCCCCCTAACTCCCCAAGATTGCCGCGTTTCCGCGGCCAGGGTGTGGCCAGATGGCCACACCCTGTTGGTGGGTCTCTCTGGGGGTTTCTTCTGGCTTTATCCTTTGTTGGTTTTGTCGTTTGAGCTCCAGATTCTGACGAAATGGCCTTGGATTCTTGGCTTTAACTGATCGATTCTGAGAGGATTCTTCTCAACCGGTTTCAACCTCTTGATTTTGCCCTGATTTTATGTGTACGAATTAACTCTGATTTAATTCAAAATTCTGGTGGGCTTTTGGGCTCATTTCTCTTCATCTCCTTAAAGATTGGGCCTGCAAATAAATTAAACAAATAATTAGGACAATGCAGGCGTTTATTCTAAAATAAGTATGGAAATGTGACATTAAATATGCAACATTAGCAACCAATCACACCCCCATACCTATCTTTTGCTCGTCCTCGAGCAAAACAACTAAATTATACTAAGGATTATTAGACCACTTTCGCAGGTCGCGCGATTGCACTGAGCATGTGCAACAAGCCGTTAAACCTCTAGGTTCCCCCTAGAGGACGAGTTTTGTCTCGTGAGGGTTTTCAGCGGATTACACCCACAAAATCCATAAAGAAAGAGAAATAAAGAGTTAGTATTTTCGAAAAGCATTTTGAAAGAGAAAAATATTTGAAATATGATTGTAAGATCTAAGCAATCTATAAGTTATAGGAAAGCCAAATTTTTCATTCCTAAACTTAGTCTCTATTCAAAATTTGTTATCAATCAAAGTAAGGAGTCAAATTGTGCTTCTCATCTAGTCTATTGCTTTACCCTAAGTCATATGCACCTTGTGAATGTGAAAATTTTGACTAAGGGTTCATTAACTCTAACTCTTATGCCTTATTTATTTTTATATATATACTTTTTTTTGTGGTATTATCCCTTAATTTTATTAGGCTTTCTAATCTGCCCATGTAACGAGCCTTTAATCGATGACTCCTAAACCAGACGGTCTTAGGGCACCAGGTGAGAAGACACCCCTAGGACTTAAGGACTCGAGCAAATAAGGCCACAAAACTAAGAATTTTATTATATGAACCTCTTTTAGGCGTGAATACTTATGCTTTATTAGGCACTAATACCCAGCTTAATCAGAGGATTTTTCTTTTCAAACTTATCTAATCATCTTTCGCATAAATACTAAGGCTTGCTTAGGCCAAAGCACCTAGCTAGTCAATAATTAGACTTATTTTTTTTCAAACTTATCTAATTATCTTTTGCATAAATACTAAGGCTTTCTTAGGCCAAAGCACTTAGCTAATCAATAATTAGATTTGTTTATATATATATATTTTTATAAGGCATAAGAATCTTTGTTTTTGAACCCAAGTGTGTAAGTGTATGAAGTGTGCATATTTCATCAAGGTAAAGATCAAGACCAAATTACTTTGACAAATTATCTTCCTAACTCTATAAATCAAACAAATAATCTTATTTTGACCAAGTATAAGAAATCCTAATTTGGATTTTCCTATTCCTTAAAATTAACTTAATTTCTTACAAAAATAAGTCAAAATATTGTTTCTATTTTTCAAAAAGTTTTTTTTAAAAATAAAGAAAAATGTTAATTTTTTTTTTTAAAAGAAAAGTTATGTTAGACCCTCCCCCACACCTATCTCATGCATTGTCCTCAATGTATGAATTAATGCATAGATGCATGAAAAAGAAGAAAGGGAAGGAAAAGGTTACCTTAAGGTGGTGGCTCCGGTGGTGGTCTGATTGGTCCACGAAACGCGGCCCAATCAACTTTTCTTGGGTCTCGGGGGAACCCACCAGAAATTACTTTAATATAACCCACTAAAAAGATGTATCCATAAAGGATCTTTATTAAATATTTAACCCCATCTAATTTCCATATTCCATAATTGATTTCGGAGTCAAATTGTCAACCACCTCGTCCCAGAAAGGAGTATGAGATGATAGAACAGTTGACTTGGACTCCGGAAGGACAGGAACTAATACCGACTCAGGAAGATGACTTAAGTCAAGTAAAGGTTCAAGAGTCGAAATAGGTTCAGAAATTGGGTCCAAGTCAAGAAGTTGAAACTCCAGTCCACATGTATTTTTCAACAATGGAATGTGACTTAATATTGGTGATTCAAGTTCAGGAATGATAGGTATGGGAATCAAAACTGACTCTAAAATATTACCTAAGTCGGGTAACAAAACAGGAGTCAATATTGATTCGAGAATTTGGACTTGATCACAGATTTGAGAATCTAAGTCACATATCTCATTGAGTTCAATATCAAAAAATTGAGAACTTGTCAATTTGTCAGTAGGATCTTCAAGAGTGTATAATTGGTCAAGTTCAATATGATCCTTAGAGATGGGTGATTCAATTTCATTATGGATTGGTACAGGATCCAATGTTGACTCGGGAAAAAGATCGAAATCAGGTGAAGATACCGGAGTCATAATCGAATCAGGAAATAGAATTGAATCACTAAGTAGGGGTTCAGGATCATAATCATTTTCAAGTTCTATTTCAGGAAAAGGAAAACTAGCCAAACTATCAATATCATTTGGAGTTTGGGTAAGTTCAAATGGTTGTGCTGAAATGGAATCTTGATTTCCAAAACTACATGACTCTTCGGCTCTAACAGAATGGTTAGTGACATCAGAACTGGTCCAACGGTGAGAACGTAGAGATTCGACCATCATATCTATGTCACGATTACGAGTGTTTTGAGCCTGAGTCATGGATTCAAGCATCTTTTCATAGTTGATAGGTTCATTGTTTTGATGAAAGATGAAGAATTGTCTTGGAAGTGGTAGTGAAATTGTAAGTCCATCAGATTTTTGGATTTGTGTTTAGACTCACGCATACTCATTTCCAAAATTGATGGTTTCCTATTTTGGACGGGTGGAACTGAGTATGACTCTTGAAAATATGTGGACTAGGTGGAGAAGGAGGACAAGTTGGTTGGAAATTATGCTCGGGGGAGGTGAATCCCCACTGACTCGGTGAAGAGTTGAAATCATTATGGAAATTATAGTTATCAGATGGGGGGTATGGGTCATATTGATTCGGATAAGACCAATCCGGCACACTGGGTTGATCAAAGTTATGATATGCCGGGTTGGTAATATCCGAAAATGAAGTCGGTGTGTAATATGGATTATTATTGTAGTTGAAAAAATTATTATTATAAGCCATATCACACAATAGAATACACACAAAAAAGAAAGAAAAGCAACAAATAAACAAACAAGAAAGAAAAAATTCTAACCTAAGTTAGGGTAGACCTAGACCTAGACGACTCCTAACTGGTTAGACTGTCCACGGGAGGTTTAATGTAGACTTTGACCACAAGCTAATCAGTCAGGTCAGGGCAAGGTTGGTGGGAGGTTTTCCGTCAAAGACGTTCCTTAATTAAATAACCACCAACCTTCGGGCTTTCGGCCCTCAATCCCTTTCCTAGACACTGATTTTGCAGGAGTCAGATTCTAACATTTTTCCCCCTTAGGATAATCTCCTAATTGAGTCCGAGATGTCCCTAGGGCCAACGTCTACTCAATTTTAGTTAGGCTTGGGTTAGTGAGTGCTTGGAATCTGATTTTTGGGCTAAGGAAGGGTGATTAAATCCCTACCTTATCTTGTTATGGGTTAGTGCCCTTAAAATAGTTTTGTGTAAGTGTACAAGATATGTAAGATTCACTCAAAGCGATATAAACAACCAAGAAGTGAGTCCTATGCTAAATGCAATGCATACGTACCTTGCTCCAGCACTCTTCAACAGTAAAAAGAATAAAGGAATTAAAAAGACACGTGCCTAAAATGCAAATGTCTAATCAATTTTTATCTTTTCAACAAATATTTTACGGTTGATTATTAGCAGGCTTATGTTATGGCATATAAGAAAAATTAAAGTTGCAGCAAACTAGAATTTTTTTAAACTAAGCAGCCCTGCAAAAAGCTGTTAGTAGTCAACTCTTCCTTGCCGCGGATCCGCGACTTTTGCCGTGGAAACGCGGCAATTCAGAGGGTAATGGGTCTCTACTTTCTAGAGCAGAGGCCCAATACCACTTGTATGTCACTGCAAACTTATTTTCCTGCTTTACTTGCCCTGTAACCTGCAACAGAGAAGAAAATTCGTTTAGTTCTAAAAAATTTGCAATAAAAATTCAGATTTCAATAAAAAACATGTTACCCTCCCCGATAACGGCGCCAAAATTTGATTGAGGCAAGACCTGCACACAAAATACGAGATTAAAGAACTTAAGAAAGGAAATGTGCAAGTGCTCAATTCTTCCGCTATAGCAAGTGGCTATGCGGGTTGTGATCCACAAGGAGGGTTTGCGATGGAAGCGTTGCAGTTCTTTATTGAAATCGTTAAGAAAATAAAACGAAGGTTCTTCTCTGTTTTTAGTTATGAAAATGAAAAAGAAAGTTATCTTAAAGTTAAAAGAAAATGGAAGATGAAGAAGGTGGAAAATCAGAAAACGATGAAAAGCGACTAAGTACAATGAAGTGGAGATGATAGAGTTGGAAGATGTAGTGATTTAGTTTATAGAAATGAAAAAGAAAAGAAAACAAATATTTACCTTCTTTTCACCAAAAGCTTACCTTGAGTTCTTAGCTTCAATGTTACCTTGAATTGGAGGCAATCAGCGCATAGCCCATAAGAGTCGAGTGTTGGTCTCTTCTACATTACATCATCAAGATACGCAAGCATGAAATGATACAGAGAGACTCACAATTCCATCGTCATGAGCTATCGGTGGCACTCGCAAAGGCAAGGCTCTTTCGATGCTTTTAGACTCACTTGGAGGACATTTGTACCAAAAAGAAAGGTAAAATAGAAAAGAAGAAGAGAACTAAAAAGAACATACAAGGAAATAGCATCGATTTGATTTCATAACAATCGAAGAAAAGAAATAAAACCTTACACCAATTGTCACTTTTAGCTCAAGCTTCAGTCTTGTTCTTCGATGAAAGTTGATCTCCTCAGAATTACATAAATGAAAACTAAATACATGAAAAAGAAAAAACAAAGACCTAAGCTAAGAAATTTAAAAACTAGTCTAAAATCCTAATCTGCATTGACCTCCATTTTCAGTGCACATAATGGCCTTTTATAGGCAGAACCCAACCACCAAGATCCCGGGGAGGTCGGGGGAGTTCACGCTCCCCCTAACTCCCCAAGATTGCCGCGGAAACGCGGCCCAAGCCGCGTTTCCGCGGCCAGGGTGTGGCCAGATGGCCACACCCTGTTGGTGGGTCTCTCTGGGGGTTTCTTCTGACTTTATCCTTTGTTGGTTTTGTCGTTTGAGCTCCAGATTCTGACGAAATGGCCTTGGATTCTTGGCTTTAACCAATCGATTCTGAGAGGATTCTTCTCAACCGGTTTCAACCTCTTGATTTTGCCCTAATTTTATATGTACGAATTAACTCTGATTTAATTCAGAATTCTGGTGGGCTTTTGGACTCATTTCTCTTCATCTCCTTAAAGATTGGGCCTGCAAATAAATTAAACAAATAATTAGGACAATGCAGGCGTTTATTCTAAAATAAGTATGGAAATGTGACATTAAATATGCAACATTAGCAACCAATCAACGTCCCGAAGTAGGAGTGTCCCCGCTAGGAGGCAGCAACGCAAGCACTGACCTACGAGCCCTCTCTTTATTAGCCCACGGGTAGTCAAAACCCTCCATTGTGGCTCGGAGTCTCTGCCATGCTGATAAGAGTATTCCCCATTAGTCCCTGATGCTTGTACGTCTCGATGTGAGAGTGTCTCCCACTCGGAGGTGACAATGCAAGCTAACCTGGGGCCCTCTCTATTAGCCCATGGACAGTCGAAAGCCTCCGCTATGGGAGTGCCCCCTACTTGGAGACCCAGATCGCCACTCTATTGATAGGCCCACTCATAGTCGATGCATCCAATCTGTCGATGGGTCATACCTCCACTTCAGGTCTCTACCAAGTTCACAGCTCCACTGATGGAATTCCCCCAACTCGAAAGTAACTGTGAATTCAACTTTGCTGCTAGGATTTTCCCTCTTGGAGGTCCGGATCATCACTCGGCTGATGGGTCCTACCCCTACTCGAAGTCAACCCATCCAATCTGTCGATAGGTCACACCCCTACTTCAGAACCCTACCAAGTTTGCAGGTACGGTTGATGGGATTACCCCCACTCGGAGAAAACTCCGCAGACTTGCCAAAACACTCCAAACCAACTAACCCTACCAAAGATACATATCAAACACTCTAAAAAGGTATAATCGTCCAGGTATTATCAGAACACAAATCGCTTTCATTCAAATAACAGTCTTTGCATATGCTTGCACGTGCTGGTTGTCTCAGATTAACATAGGTTTTGTATATTTAGCCTATAAATGCAAAAGGCATAGGGTATATATATAAGGATTTTCTTGTTTGAATTATTCCCTTAACATATCGATTTCCTGCAATTGGAAGCTAAGTATACATAATTTTGTTAATCAACCCTGTTATGCCTATATTAACTTTCATTACATTTATCATGCTCCATTGCATGCTTGTGTATGCATTCTCCTCCCCCCTCCCCGTTGATAGGAGTGTCCCTGATCAGATCCAAAAAGCTTGTACGTCCCATCGTGGGACCACTTGGAGTCAACGACGCAAGCATCACCCTACAGGATTCCTCTCGGTTAGCCCACTGGTGATCGAAACCCTTCGTTATGGAAGTGTCTCCCACTTGGATCCTTACTCTACTGCTGGTCCCACTCAGAGCCCTACCATGTTCATCGCTCTGCTGATGGGAATACCCCCACTCGGAAGTAATCGTGACCCAACTCTGATGCTGGGATTTTCCCCACTCGGAGGCCTAAAGTTTGTAGGTACATTTGATGAGATTACCCCCACAAGGAAACAACAGTGCAAATTCTTCAAACCACTCTATATCCAACTATCCATACCAGAGATAGATATTAGCACTCTAAAGATGCATGGCCATATCAATTTCAAGAAAACCAATAGTAAAAACAAACCAGACAAGATCGGGACAACCATTTCAATTTCAGAAATATACATACATTTCTATTCGAAAAATCTCTCCATTCCAAATATATTCCATCAAATATATTTGAGTACATCTGACGAGAGTAATACAAATTTCCTTTTACATATTTGTGTTTACATTTTTTGAAAAGAAATACAGATGATTCAGATCCGAACACTTCAGTCCTGCCACTATTAAAAGACTTTTGATACATAACAACAAAGATTTGTTCATTGGAGGATGTCTCCTGGAGGTAGTCGTCCATTTTCATCCACGCCACGGCTCTTGAACATGCACATATGCGCCGGCAACAACTCCCATTACTTCAAGGCAGCCAAGCCAATGCCACCGTTCTTCCTGTGTTACAGGAAGGACGGGATGTCTCCCAAGAAGCCCTCCAGGAGCGAGACAGTGGTGTCTGACAAGACGAAACCTCCAAGACAACCAGACCAACACTGTTGCCCTCCTCGCATTGTGAGAAAGGCGAGGATTCCTAGAAAGCTCTCCGAGAACAGAACTGGAGGCCGAGCAGACTGAGCCCGCAAGACATACTGGACAGCCGTGGAATCGCACTAGCAACCCAGAGCCACTCAGGGCAAGTATTACTTCTGATTGAAGCAAAACTCCCACCTGTCACTCTGGCACCCTGTCACGATGACTAATGCGTCGTGGCAGTGACTTAACGACGACTAATGTGACACACTATTCAGACTCTCCAGAAGAGAAAGCCTAATCACCATCTCCTCATCTTCCTCCATCTCTTTCTCCTTCCTCCATTGGATGAAAAGAAGAACAGACAACATGGCAATGCAGCAAGAATAGGGTTTTGAAGCAAGAATTGTAGAAGAAGACGGAAGATGATTTCCTCCTATAGATCTCCCTCTGTTTATAAACAGGCAAGAAGCCCAACTGCCTCTAATTCAAATTTCCAATCCCCGAAAGTCAGCCCATGATCCTGAGATTTTCGGTTAACAGAACTGGTAGAAGATCAGCCATCACAGCCATAACATGAAGCCCTAAAATCCTAGCATTATGATACCCGGATTTGAAGAGACGCAAGATGCGACCCTTGAGAAATCAAGCCGACCGTTGTGACAACTAGCAGCCAACTGTGTAATCTTCTATTAACTTCAGAAGATCTGCAATGTGTTGGCCCAAAAGGTTACACTCTCCATTTATACATGTTTTGATGATAGCAAAACATATAAAAACTATTTGGTACTAATAAAGATTTTAGAGTGAATTTCAGGTTTGTACAAGTCTTGATGGCTTTAAGCATGTTGTAAGGTTGATGGCGCAAGAGGAATTTTTCATAGGAAAGGAGGATCTAGCTCGGCAACGTGGTTCAGAGACACCTTCCTATATAGACTTTATTTTTGTTAGTTTGTTAAAGGATAGTATATAGTGTTGAAGCTCAAATTCCCCCCACACACAAAATTGCACATGTTTTTTTTAAAAAGATTATTTTTGTCTCTTGTGTAAAATATTTTAATAGATCTATTTCAGTATTTGCAAACTCAATTTACTATATTTTACAAAGTCTTGACAAAAATGAAAATAAATATATCTTCAAAATTATTTCCTAAACGTTTCTGTTTTGACCTGTTGCGGTCGACCGGCTTTATTACAGGTCAGAACGGTCGACCGTACGGTCGACCGCAGTTCTGACCGTTGGGTGTGTGCATGTGTGCACGTTATCCGATCGACCGGGCAGTCGACCGCACCCCATGTCGGGCGACCGGGCGGTCGACCGACTGCACCCAACTCTCTGTTTGGGACGGTCGACCGGGCGGTCGATCGGAGCCTGGTAACGGTCAAATTTTTTTGAAAACCGGTCGACCGGGCGGTCGACCGTGAGTGTATTATCAGCCAAACAGCTAGTTTTTTAAACATGTTTTAAAACGTGCTTTTATTCTCCAAACGTGATTTTAGGCTGGTTTTGGGTCTTATCCTTCCTGATCAGTCAAATTAACATTTACCCTTTAATCCCTACCTATATCCTATAAATAGGGGTGGATGGGGTTGAGGAGAATCACAACAACATTTGCAAAGAAATCAAAAGTTTGAGTATTCTTGAAAGAAGTTTTTATTCTCAGTTTTTGTGCTCTAATCTCTGATTTCTCTCTGAAGTTATGGAATCAAAACTCTCTTCTACTTTGTTTCATTTTTCACTTACAAACCTTGAGCTTCAATTCTATAAATTATTCTCTAGGGTTTTTTAAAGAAAAGTTTTTCAAAAGAGAGTTTGTGGTCTTTTGATCACCAAGTGATTATTGTATTTGTGGCTCCACTATCTCTGGATTAGAGGAGTGTGATTGAGGAGTTAGGTACTCCCTAGTGGTTGTAATCCTTTATGGAATTTCTAGTGGATCGAAAATCCTTCTGGGTGAAGGCGGGGACGTAGAGCTGGGTGCTCGATCTCGAAACAAATCTCTGTGTTTGCGATTGGTTTACTTGTGTTATTTACTTGCTTTTCATTCATTCATATATTGTCAATCTATACTCTCACAATAAGATTACATTGCGCACCTCAAACTCTTATTTAGAGGAATCACGAGGAAGGAGTTCAGAGCCCTTCACGGGGTATTCGGCTTCTAATCTTGCTTTGAGTGATTGTTGCATCATCTCATTTTTTAAATTGTGTATTGATTAGCATAATCACCTATTCACCCCCCATCTAGGTGATTTCAATTGGTATCAGATAGGACTCTAGTTTTTGGCTTCACATCCTTAGAGAGATCCTTTAAATTGCTAATCACTATTTTCATATATTCATTCATACACTAGTAAAGATGGCCGATAACATTAAGACCCCTCCCAAATTTGATGGACTCAACTTTCCAAATGAAAAGTTAGGATGAACATTTTTTTACAATCTCTAGGTAGCCTAGTTGTTAAATCTTTGACCAAGCCTTTTAGTAAACCCGAAAGTGAGGAGGACACTTGGTCCGATCTTACTTCCAAGGAATTTGAGGCTAATTCAAAGGCTCAAAATGCCCTACTATTAGTATTAAATGAGTATGACTTAACACGGGTTATCCATTGCATGTCCGCCTATGAGATTTGGCAACACTTATTGGTCACTCATGAGGGAACATCACAAGTCAAGAGAGCTAAAATAGATCTCTTGTGTTCCCAATATGAAAGTTTTAAAATGCAAGAAAATGTATCTATTGATGATATGATCACTAAGTTTACTAAAATCACAAATACTCTTGCTTCTTTAGGTGATGAAATCAGCAACGACCAAAAGGTGCGTAAGGTAATTCGTGCTCTTCCTTCATCATGGGAAATCAAAGCTACCACCTTGAAGGAATTGAATGACAAAGACGAGATAGAGCTCATAAGTCTTATTGGAAATCTTAAGACTCATGAGATGGAGAAAAATGCTAGAGAAGAAGCGGCCTCAAAAGAAAAAGTCTATACCTTTCAAGTCTACCTCCACCAACTACGATGATGAAGAAGATGAAGAAGATGATGAAGAACTATCTCTTCTTGTGAGAAATGTAAAAAGAATGTATCACAAGAATAAGCTCAACCATAGAAGGAGATGGGAAGGAAAGGAGGAGAAAAAGATCATATGCTACAACTGTCGGAAACCCGGACACATTATGGCCGATTGTCCAGATTTCAAGAGAAAGATATCTTCCTCCTTGAAGCAAAAGAAGCCGTTTGAAAAGAAGGTGTACAAAGCCACTTGGGACTCGAAAAATGAATCCGAAGATGAAGTTGACACGGCCAATGTGTGTTTCATGGCAAACACACCTAAGGTAACTACCGAACCACATGATGATGATAGTGAAATAAGTAAAGAATTATTATTACAAGTTTTCATTGAACTTTCAGAAAGTTTTGATGCTAAAAAGGAAGATTGTTTAAAATTAAAAAAGGAAAATGAAATGCTTAAAAATCAAATTGCTATTTCTTCAAAAAAAAGGATGAATTATCTTCTACTCTTATTTCAACACAAAGAGATTTTGATGCCTATAGAGTTGCTTGCAAAGCTAAATATCCTAAAATTGATGAAAATGAGTTTTCTATGTTAAAAACTAGAATAAATGATTTGGAAAATGTTTTAAAAGAATGTGCTTTTAACAATACTAAATTAGAAGAAATGTTTTCAAAGAAGCACATGCATACTCCTCATGCTAAACATTACAAAGCATCTCATGCTAAAACTCCACATGTTCATCATGCCAACGCATCACATGTCAAAACATCCCATGCTCATAAATCACATGTTCATAAACCACATGCTTATTATGCTTTTAAATATGGAAGAATTTATAAATGTACTTATTGTGGCCGAAATGGTCATTTAGCTAAATTTTGTTATGATCATATAAATAGTACCAATAATCATGTTTGGATTCGAAACACTAACGCATTAGGACCCAAGAAAATATGGGTACCAAAATCAAGCTTTAAATTATTTGATATAGGTACACACCAAGACTCCAAGACGTAAGGAGCGGTGGTACCTTGATAGTGGTTGCTCAAGGCATATGACATGGGACATCAACAATTTCGCAACCCTATCGAGGTACGTTGAAGGTGGTACCGTCACCTTCGGAGATGACTCCAAGGGCACCATCATCGGTATAGGTAACATTAAGATTGGTACATCTCCTTTAATTAAAAATGTAGTTCTTGTTGATGGGCTTAAACATAATTTACTTAGTATCAGTCAACTATGTGATCGTGGTCTCAAAGTTATTTTTGATGAATCTTCTTGCAAAATTTTTGATTGTAAAACCAATGAATGTATTCTCACTGGATTTCGTGAAAATAATGTCTACATTATTGATATGCTTAATTTGGATTGCACTACAAAATGTTTAAATGCTTTTGATGAGATTTCATGGTTATGGCATAGAAGATTAGGCCATGCTTCTTTTGATCATCTTGCTAGAATAAATTCTAAGGAATTGGTGAAGGGTATTCCTTGTTTGAAGTTTGAAAAAGACCGCATTTATGGTGCGTGCTAACTTGGGAAACAAACCAAGTCCTCTTTCAAACCAATTAAGGATATCATGACATCTAGGCCATTAGAATTGATTCACATGGATCTTTTTGGACCAACTAAAACTAAAAGCTTAAATGAAAATAGATATGTTTTTGTTTTAGTCGATGATTTCTCTCGTTTCACTTGGGTTTTCTTTTTGGAGCATAAAGATCAAACTTTTTCACATTTCAAGATTTTTCGAAAAAGGGTTGAAAAAGAAAAAGGATTTTCGATTTTACGCATAAGAAGTGATAGAGGTGGTGAGTTTATCAACCAACTCTTCATGACTTATTGTGATAAAAAAGGAATTAAGCATGAAATGTCATGTCCTAGAACTCCACAACAAAATGGAGTAGTTGAACGGAAGAATAGAACTCTTCAAGAAATGGTTAGGACTATGATAAGTGAATACGGGCTTCCTCAATACTTATGGGCCGAGACCGTAAACACCGCATGCTAGATATCCAACCGAATTTATTTGTGTAAAAATACATCCAAAACTTCTTTTGAAATTTATCATTTAAGAAAACCAAATGTTTCATACTTTAAAGTTTTTGGATGCAAGTGTTTTGTTTTGAACACCAAAGATAATTTGGGTAAATTTGATGCTAAGGCTTATGAAGCATTATTGGCTATTCTAGTACTAGCAAAGCTTATAGAGTGTTCAATAAATCATCTCTTACTATTGAAGAATCTATGCATGTTAAATTTGAGGAATCTAATGCATTTGTTGAGAATGTTGTATAGATTGACTCATTAGGTGAGGACATGGAGAAAATATCCTTGAAGGACTCACCCATCCAAGAAGACAAGCAAGAACCTAATGGTGAAGTTCAAAAGGATGAAGTGGAACCATCACAACCACTTCCTAAAGATTAGAGATACACCTCAAATCATCCCAAAGATCTCATCATAGGTGATGTATCAAAGGGGGTAACCACTCGCTCTAAACTTCATGATTTGTGGGCATTATGCATTCATATCTCATTTTGAACCCAAAAACATCCTCGAAGCCGAGGGTGACTCATATTGGTTGCTCGCTATGCAAGAAGAGCTCAATCAATTTGAGCGCAACCAAGTTTGGCATCTTGTTCCTAGACCCCATGATAGACCAATAATTGGTACTAAGTGAATTTTTAGGAACAAGCTGGATGAATCAGGTAATGTTGTTAGGATTAAGGCTAGGTTAGTGGCCCAAGTTACACTCAAGTTGAAGGAATCGATTTTGAGGAGACCTTTGCACCCGGAGCACGGCTAGAAGCCATACGGATCACACTAGCTTATGCATCCTATAAAAATTTTAAACTTTTTCAAATGGATGTAAAAAGTGCATTTTTAAATGGTTTTATTGATGAGCAAGTATATGTTGAACAACCCCCCAGTTTTGTGGATCATATACATCCAAATTTTGTTTTCAAACTAGATAAAGCATTGTATGGTTTAAAACAAGCTCCAATAGCTTGGTATGAAAGGCTTTCTAGTTTTCTTCTATTAAATGATTTTGTTAAAGTCAAAGTAGACACCACATTATTTACTAAACATGTTGGTAGTGACATTCTTATAGTATAAATATATGTTGATGATGTAATCTTTGGTTCTACTAATGAATTACTTTGTAAGGAGTTTTAACAATGTATGCAACGTGAATTTGAGATGTCATTGATGGGTGAATTGAACTATTTTCTTAGACTCCAAATCAAGCAAATGCGTGATGGGATCTTCATATGTCAAGCCAAGTACGCTAAGGAACTCATCAAGAAATTTGGGCTTGAAGACTCAAAAATTTGCAACACTCCCATGGCTACTACCACCAAGCTTGATAAGGATGACCAAGGTAAGTTTGTTGACATAAAATTATATAGAAGCATGATTGGTAGTTTGTTGTATTTAACGGGTAGTAGGCCGGATATTATGTTTAGTGTGTGTTTTTGTGATAGATTCTAATCTTGTCCCAAAGAATCTCATTTAATTGCGGTAAACATATTATTCGTTATATTAAGGGCACTATTGGAATGGGTCTTTGGTAACTGAAGACCAGAGAATTCTCAATGACGAGTTTTTCGGATGCCAACTATGCGGGTTGTAGAGTGGAGAGGAAGAGTACTAGTGGAACATGTCAATTTCTTGGTAATTGTCTTGTTTCATGGTCTTTCAAGAAACAAAATTCGGTAGCCCTCTCAACCGCCGAGGCGGAGTATGTTGCGGCGGGGACTTGTTGTGCTCAAGTCCTTTGGATGAAACATACTCTCCTTAATTATGATTTGCATTATGACTATATTAAAATATTTTGTGATAATACTAGTACAATTCATATGACTAAGAATGCAAATCAACATAGTAAGACCAAGCATATTGAGATTAGATATCACTTCCTTAGAGATCATTTCGAGAAAGGTGATATTGATGTTGATATGTTTCTTCCGATTTTCAACTTGCCGATATTTCACTAAACCACTTGACTACAATAGATTTTCTTTATGTGTGGTGAACTAAATGTTTGTGTTGTTGAATAAGGAAGTTTTCTTACTATCATATCCCTTTTTGATGTATGACAAAAAGGGGGAGAAATATGTGTGGATTGGGTTTTATGTTTTAGTGTTTACCTTTATACCTTTATATGTTTTGTTTAGTATTTTGGTGTTTTTGTTTTGTTTTCTCAAATAATGAGTTGCTGTTTTATACCTTTATATGTTTTGTTTAGTATTAATGAGTTGTTGTTTTATACTTGTTTCATATAGCATTACTTGTTTAATATAGCATTATTTGAGGGGGAGCTTATATGTTTTGTCATCATCAAAAGGGGGAGATTGTTGGCCCAAAAGGTTACACTCTCTATTTATACATGTTTTGATGATAACAAAATATATAAAAGCTATTTGGTACTAATAAAGATTCTAGAGTGAATTTCACGTTTGCACAAGTCTTGATGGCTTTAAGTATGTTGTAAGGTTGATGGCGCAAGAGGAATTTTTCATAGGAAAGGAGGATCTAGCTCGGCAACGCGGTTCAGAGACACCTTCCAATATAGACTTTATTTTTGTTAGTTTGTTAAAGGATAGTATATAGTGTTGAAACTCAAATTCCCCCCCCCCCCCCCCCACACACACACAAAATTCCACATGTTTTTTTAAAAAGATTATTTTTGTCTCTTGTGTAAAATATTTTAATAGACCTATTTCAGTATTTGCAAACTCAATTTACTGTATTTTACAAAGTCTTGACAAAAATTATTTTTGAAAATAAACATATCTTCAAAAATATTTCCTAAAAATTTTTGTTTTGACCTGTTGCGGTCGACCGGGCAGTCGACCGACTTTATTACAGGTCAGAACGGTCGACCGCAGTTCTGACCGTTGGGTGCGTGCATGTGTGCACGTTATCCGGTCGACCGGGCGGTCGACCGCACGCCATGTCGGGCGACCGGGCGGTCGACCGACTGACTGCACCCAACTCTCTGTTTGGGACGGTCGACCGGAGCCTGGTAACGGTCAAATTTTTTTGAAAACCGATCGATCGGTCGACCGTGAGTGTATTATCAGCCAAACGGCTAGTTTTTTAAACATGTTTTAAACGTGTTTTTATTCTCCAAACGTGGTTTTAGGCTGGTTTTGGGTCTTATCCTTCCTGATTAGTCAAATTAACATTTATCCTTTAATCCCTACCTATATCCTATAAATAGGGGTGGATGGGGTTGAGGAGAATCACAACAACATTTGCAAAGAAATCAAAAGTTTGAGTATGCTTGAAAGAAGTTCTTATTCTCAATTTTTGTGCTCTAATCTCTGATTTCTCTCTGAAGTTTTTGAATCAAAACTCTCTTCTACTTTATTTCATTTTTCACTTACAAACCTTGAGCTTCAATTCTATACATTATTCTCTAGGGTTTTGTAAAGAAAAGTTTTTCAAAAGAGAGTTTGTGGTCTTTTGATCACCAAGTGATTATTGTATTTGTGGCTCCACTATCTCTGAATTAGAGGAGTGTGATTGAGGAGTTGGGTACTCCCTAGTGGTTGTAATCCTTTGTGAAATTTCTAGTGGATCGGAAATCCATTTGGGTGAAGGCGGGGACGTAGAGCTGGGTGCTCGAACCTCGAAACAAATCTCTGTGTTTGCGATTGGTTTACTTGTGTTATTTACTTGCTTTTCATTCATTCATATATTGTCAATCTATACTCTCACAATAAGATTACATTGCGCACCTCAAACTCTTATTTAGAGGAATTACGAGGAAGGAGTTCAGAGCCCTTCACGGGGTATTCGGCTTCTAATCTTGTTTTGAGTGATTGTTGCATCATCTCATTTTTTAAATTTGTGTATTGATTAGCATAATCACCTATTCACCCCCCCTCTAGGTGATTTCACAATGATCTGAAGAGATCCATCGTACGATCCTTTCTTGCAAGCGCCAAGATGAGTTTAAGGCATTAAACATTCATTCTAACAAACTTCGCTTCCCCGATATCCCTTCTGCAGGCTTCGACAAGCGGGAAAGCGGGGGGCATATGTAATGGTCAAAATGGACACAATGAAGACACATATCCAAATTACCAAGAGCTTCCCCAAGACATCCACAAGTCTTTGTATCCATCCCGGATCCTCCACCTCTCCTGACCTTCTTGGGGCTACCTCTCATTCCGAAGACACCCAAATTCGGAACCCTATCCTCTACTCTAAAGGTTTTATCAGTCCAGAACCTTCCACAACTAAAGTCTCCAACTCTAAGTCTGAGGCTCTCAATAACAGCCCACCGAAATCTCCACCTGCCATTACACAACATCACCCTTCCCACGTTGAAGAAGGTAATGCCCTTGGTAGCTAATTCCCCGGGATACAATCTTTACTAATCAACGCCAGTGATCACAGCTGTTACAACAAATCTAACACGTGCAGATCATACAGTTATAATCATCCGCCAATTCTGCCTTCACGCCAACATTCATCATAGGTACATATGATCTTTCTTTTTCTGGAAGAAAGGGACCGATATCTTCCCTAATCCTGAGAGCATACACACACCCCACCACTATTGTTCCAGTCCATCATTCCACTAAATTAGCAGTTTTCCTTGCTAGTTCAATCACCACACTAGCAGTTTCTTACGCTAGTCCATCTAATGAAGTTTCCTTGTTCCAGTCCACCATTACACATTGACAGTAATCTTCTACTCGGTTCGCGCACCATTTCATTCCGACTACTGATTCTCACACCCGATGGTCTTAGGCCGGGAGTACACTAATGCTCCTAACCTGAAAGGTGTTTTCAGTGTGTGTTCTGACAAGTAATATTTCCAGGGAGCACCTCAATCACTTGTGACGGTTTAATCCACGATTAGCCTGTTTTTTTCCACCACAGTTGAGTTTTGCAAATGTTGATTTCAAATATATGGAGTTCTGAATATCGTGGATGGTTCAATTTTGGGCCTGTTTGTTTCCCCGCAAAACGCCGCAAAATCGCAAGTCGTAAAACTCTTTTCCATTTTCAGCTGTTTGTTTCGTTGCAAAACATTTTGCAAAATACAACTCTCATTTCCCACTTGCAGTTGCTACAGTTAAATTTGTGGTCATATAAATCTCACTTTTACACTCAAATTTTCCCACTTGCAACTGCTACAGTTAATTTTGTGGTCATATAAATTCTACTTGTAATACATTCATAGTGCCAAAGCAGTTACTTGATAATCAATATATAATTAATATTATTAAATATTTAATATATTTAATATTTTTAATAGTGTTTAATTTCTTACCGAATTATTTTATACTGGTATTTTTTAGTTTTTTATTATTTTTAAGATTGTTTTAATATTTACTATTTTATTATTTTAATTTAATATATAATTTAATATTGTTATTTAATACTTTATTATTTATTAATATTTACACCAATTTTCTTAATATTTTATTTAAATTTAATATTTTATTAATATAACAATAATGTGTTTTAATATAAAATTATTATATATTTAATTTATTTATTTCTTAATATAAATAATTACTTTATTAATATTATAATATACTTTAAAATTATATTATATTTTATTATGTTAATATTGTAATAATTCATTATAATAATATCATAATAATATTTCATTATTAAATTTATAATTATATTTTACTTTGTTAATTTTATATTTTTATATTATGATATTATTATCATAAAATTTAATATTATAATAATCTTAAGCATTTTATAATATTATAATATTATAACTATATTTTATTAATTTTCTTAAGATTTTTTAATATTTATGTTTTATTAGTATCCTTAAAATTTTATTCAGTTTCTTTAGATTTTCTTAAAATTTTATAATTACTTATTTAGTTAATATTGTAGTAATATTTTACTAATTTTACTAATATTTTATTAATATTATTGTTATAAATAAAATATTAAGATTATTAATATTTTATTAATTTTTTATCTCAAATTTATTAATACAATTAACACTAATATTATTAATTTTTTATCTCAAATTTATTAATACAATTTAATTTGTAATAGTAGATTTAATTTAATAGTATTTATAATATTTAAATTACTGCTACAGTTAATTTTGTGGTCAACTTTTCCACTTACACTTTTATATTACCAACCAAACACCGTAAAACACAATATACTTTATCATTTACACTTTCACTTTATCAACTCACTTTATCAACCAAACACCGTAAAACACAATATACTTTTCCATTTACACTCCACTTTATCAACCAAACACCGTAAAACACAATATATTTTCTCTGCTACAGTTCATTTTTTCCATTCTCATTTTACGACTTACGACTTGCGACGTTTTGCAACGAAACAAACAGGCCCTTTATAAAGAATAATTTATTGACAATAGCTATGATGCTTTTTGGGTAATAGTTATTGGCTTTCTTATGATTTTGTAACAAATATGCAAGGTTGATCAATAAAAATTGCCTTGCTTTACGATATTCTGTTACAAAAGTGAAGTAAGAACTAAAATGAAATCAAGAAAAAAAAAATCGAAAACTACGATAATTTCACAATTAGAGCAAAAAGTATTAAGAAAATTACAAGTGTAAGAATGCAATCAACGTTCCTATCGGTCTAAATTAGCCGCTTCTCAATAAGCGTCAATTTCTCCTTCGTCTCGTCCCGCGGGAGCCACGGGAAATAATTTCAACCTAGATTTGATCAATGCAAATAATTTCCACTTAGAAATAATAATTTCATGATTTTTGGCAAAACTTTCTTGTTCCGTGTTGTACGCATTGTCCTTTGCACCTCGACCACACGATCTCAGCCAAGAAATTGAGGAATCAAATTGAGAGGAAAAGTATCAATAGGAAAAAAATATATATATAAGTAACAAGTAAATTAAAGGTAATTTTGTCAACAAAAAAAAAACATCGATCTCTAAGATTAGTTTACACAATTTAGTTTAAAATGAGGACTCTATTAACAATTAGGCAGCGGAAGGTCCTATTCGTAAAAGTACTGGTAAAATGCATGTGCACCAAGTGCACGTGAAATTGAAATTCTTTTTTATTTGAGGTTTTTCGTTTATCAATCATTTTTTCTATCAATTTCATAATAATAAATAAATTATCTAAGTGGAGTCTTTCTAATTTCTTAAAAATCTAGCAAAAAACAGTTATTCTAAATAAAAATACAATTAAAATAAAAAAGTAACGAAAAAAACTAAATATGAGAAAGTGCAAACTTTCTTTTCTCTTGAAACTTGTCTTCATGTACCAAACTACCTCTAAACTCCCATGATTTCTCAATATGAACCAACAATTGATTAATGGCAATGATTTGCATTAATTCATAAAGTTTTATAAGAATTTTGCAATCAATTCATAATAATCAAATAAAATTATCTAAGTAAGAATATATTAAATTTCGTAGAAAAATCTACAAAAAAGATATATATTATTATCAAGGGGCATTTCGCTACATCCCCTATGTTGAATCGTAATTAGAAAAAAACTCAGTCTCATAATTTTCTTCACTTCAGTCAGCTCATTTTTTAAAGTAAGGATGTGCGCCCACATGACAAACGCTAAAGCGCTCATAAGCGACTAAAGACGAAAATTCCCCTAAGTAATTGCTTCAAAAAGAAGTGGACCGCTTCGAAAATGTCTTATTTTTTAGAACTGCGACTATGATCGCATTACTCACAAAATAATCTTAATATAGAAGACTGTGACTATGATCGCAGTCCTCACAAAATGATCGTAGCCTTATTTCTAAGGATTGTGATCATGATCGCAGTCCTCTAAAATACACTATTTATGAGGACTGTGATCATGATCGCAGTCCTCACAAAAATATCATGTTTTCGAGCTTTTACAGGATTAGGACCATGATCGCAGTCTTTTTTATTAGGTCTGCGATAATGATTACAGCATTCACAAAAATGTCCTATGTTTGAGTCTTTATGAGGACTACGTCTATGATCGCAGTCCTAAGAGGACTGTGACCATATCACAGTCCTCACAAAATGCCATATTTTTAAGTTTTTGTTAGGATTGCGATCATGACTACAGTCCTCACAAAATGTCCTATTTCTGAGTCAGTTCTCACAGAGGACTATGGATAATAAGTCTCAATCCTCATATCAGTATCGCCATCATCATCAGACTCCCCGTCTACTGGCATAAAATGATCCCTAATCTTTTCAGACCTAAACACAAAAAAACTCATCGCGAGCACAAACAAACATGATCAGCAAAAAGATCGATCCCAAAAAAATTCCATGGGCTCCCCACCTCGACCCCGGGGGGGGGGGGGGGGGGGGGCTCCCTGCTCCCTTTCAACCCCACGGTGACTTGACCGCGCAGGTCGATCCGCGACTGCATCGGAGTCAAGGTTGAGGGGAAAGCAACATCAAAGGTAATAAGGAAGGGTAAAATAGGAAATAAAAATATATAAAACAAGTGATTGTTAGGAGGAATTAGTTTATGCTGACATAGATGAGGCTGTAGCGAATCAAATTATGACGCTGAGTTTTTTTTCTAATTATGAAACAAAGTAGGTGGCTATAGCGAAATATTCCTATTATTAAATAACTATATCTAAAAAAGGGGGAAAATGAATAAAAAATGTAACAAAAATTATAGACTTACTTTTCTTTTAATTTTCTTTTACTTGCACATATTTTCTTTTTTAATTTTAACTTTTTTCTTCTCCTTCTTTGGATTCTACAGAGGAGAAAACTATAAAGGAATTTCAAATCTAATAGATTTCGCAATTAGTACACGATTAAAGTAGAAAATTGAAGAAAAGAAATTTTCTTTTTTCTGCTCTGACTAATTGTAGAAAATTAAAATTTTGAAGTAATAGTTGAAAGGATAGAAGCATGAGAGAAGTTTTTAATTGAGACTCTTTTTCTTTCTTAATCATGAGTCAGTTTGATTTAGAAATCTTTTTTAATTGAAATTCTCTTTGTTAGTCAATAATGAGAATTTAATATAATAATGACCCAATACATAAATCCTAATTATAATTTGGAGTTTTTTGTTAATTGAGGTTCTCTTTTTCTCAATCAAAGGTGATGATTTATAATGATAATCTAACGGTCTAAAATCGCTCTCAACGGAAATGCTCTCGGTGTTTTTATAGGTAGCATATAGATTCGAAAACTTGAGGGCATGGATGAAATTATCTATAATATAGGGAGATATATATAATATCTTCTAAAGTTACCCGACCAAGGTTCCGGTTCGAATCGGTGAACCGAACCGAGGAACGAAAATCAAAAGCGGACCAGGGCACCGATTCCCCGGTTCCAAATCAAACCGGAACCGGGCCCTACCCGTTTCGGATCCAGTTTCGTTTTTTAAGAGAATGGCCGACAACTCCGATTCTTGAATTGCATTTTTTTGACCCTTTGGGCCGGCCCATTGCTACTCAGTAGCAACAACAAGCTTTTGGGCCTAAACTAGACCGGAACTAAAATCGGAATCAGCCACCCCAGTTCGGTGTCAGTTCCGATTCCTCATATAGAGGAACCGAGAACCACTGGTTCTGAAACTGAGGTCCAGTCTGTTCAAAACACAAGGATACATTTGCTAAATTCCTAAAAAACGGTTTTTCTTTTTGAGAAGCTCGAGGGAAAGTCTGAACAAAGCACTCAGGCTGGGTCCAAGTTAAAACACGGGCAAAGAAAAGCCCAGTAGTAGCCCAGGCAGGCCCAGCCCATGGCACCGCAGGCAGATGGCGGTAAGGTGAGTCTCACCCGTGGTGACCGGAACTTGTCTGCTCATTATTATTAATTTTATTTGCTGTCAACTCCTCTTCTTTCGGCTTCCCCATTTTGAGTGTAATAAGAGGGGAAAGAAAGAATCCTCTGCTGTCTTCTTCTTTGCTTGAACAACAAACCCTCACCCTGTCGCTCTCTCGCTCGCCATGGATGAAGAGTATGATGTGATAGTGCTCGGGACCGGACTCAAGGAGTGCATCCTCAGTGGCCTTCTCTCTGTTGACGGCCTCAAGGTCTTTCCTTTTTCTTCCTTTTCTCTTCAATTTTTCACTTCCTGCTGTTGTTGATTCAGATTTTGGACTTGTCACCGATCAATTGATGCTGACCTTCCAATATTGAAATGGGTTACTGGGTTTCTTTCTTTCGCTTCGATCTGAATCTAATTTACTTTTTTAATTGTCTTAAAGAATTTTCTTTCTTTTTTTTCCTTTAAAAAGATTCATGAATCGGGTTACTTTTAGTCTGATCTTAGATTAGATGTTGTTATTGATCAGCTGCAATACTTTATTTTGGTTTATGTGTATTTTGTATACAATAGATTGTTGGTAATTTTTGATATTAGATGTATGATCCAGTACGAAAGCCTAGGGGAAGTGTGTCTAAGATTTGATCAGTAGCTGATTGTAGATAGTCTCATATTTGCAGTATTTGACAATATTTGTTGTTTAACTTTTGATCTGAGATTGGATTTCTACATGCAATTTTATGTCAAGTGTCTTTACTAGTAGTTATTTAACAGTTTGATCTGTTATTAGTTTATGAACTGACAATTTTACTAGTATCAGCATATGTTTTCTGTGTCGCTTTCTTTATAATTTGGTCAGTAATTAAAATGAGCTTGAAATGTTGCATGTTGAATTGTATTAGCCAGTGGCTTGTTTATGAATTGTTCCAAAGATAAGATGGGATGTCCATATGTTATGATTTGTGTCCAGTGTTACTAAGATTAGACCTTTGGTTGAACAACTCAATTGTTCTCAGAGTATTGCTTTTAGGAGTGTTTATAATATGGGGTTTATAAGTTGATCTAAGATTGCATGTGGGTTTTGCATACCTCAATATTGATTTCCATGGAAAACATCTTTAAATCTGATATATTTTGATGGCATGGTGCCTGTGATTTTGCTTGAATATGAGAAGTGGAAGAAAGGATTTTGCAATCTTATGCTTTCTCTGTCTTTTTTTAAGTTCAAATTTGCAATATCATGCTTAACAACTCAAATTTGTCTTTTTTGAATATTTTATCTAAATTTAACAATCATTTGTTAGACTTGAGAAAAGGAAGAAAAGGTACATGAAGGGTTATATATAAACTTTTGTTTTGAAGAGTCCTTACTTTTATTTGTTGGTTTATAGTCATACAATAATCTCAGACCTCCTTTGTTTCAAACCTGGTATTATCTACTTTGCTGATGAATTGATGGCGACTTAATCTATTTAATCACGATCTTTTAGGGCAACATTTAATTTTGGATTTCTTTCTTACATGGATGATTTGTAGCTAATGTAACTATTCATCTTAAATATATTTTATCAACAAATTGCATGAGGAAAAGCATTTAGTTCAAGGAAAATCATGTAATTGTGAATAGCTATAAGTAACCACTCGCACAAACTTGGTGCTTTGGTTTATCCACGAGCCATGTAAAAATCTTTGCTCAATCAAATGATGTGAAACGTGTATACATGCAAGCAGGAATCAATGATATAATTGAATTTTGCAATGTTTCATCAAAATTACAATCTTCGGCAGGAAAATAATAAACTTGTAATGTTGAACAGATGGATTTAAACAAGAAATTGCAAGCGCCAGTGGAACTGTTCTAATCACAAATAAATTAATACAGATACTCAATTAGGTTGGCGACAGTTGTATGTTCAATATTAACGATCAGGAGCTACAGATGTACCAGATTTACACAATCTCACAATTATTCATGGACACAGTAAAGTAGATAAAGTCCTAGAGATTGTATATCAAACTCTTTAATAATTGGTCATTTTCAGGGAAAACTCACCTACTGAAGATAATGTTTGACCGTAAAGTCCTTATTTTGTGGTGGTGGTGCGAGAAGTTGAAGAGCCTGCAAACTGGGATGCACGGACGTTTCCGGGTGAAGCTGGTCCGCAGCTTCTGAAAGGCATAGTTTCATGTCCCCAGCAACAACAGAGGCGATCCGGTTCACGTACTCTTATACAGTCTCCTCCGAATTGAACTGGAAGTCCAAGAATGAAGAGTCAATGCTTAAGAAACCCAGATCATCTTCAGCGAACTCGTGACCGTGATCTAGATCTAGATCTGTCATGTCGCCATCAGTCGCTTAATTGAACAAATCTAGGGTTTTGTGATTGGGTGTTGGTGGTTTGTGTTGGTCGACAGCTGGGGCGAGGGGAGTGGCAGTGCCTGCAGTATAGTGGAGAGAAGGTGAAGGTGCGACAGCAACTGGGAAAGGAAGCAGCGGTAGGAGCAGGGCACGACGATAGTGTGAGAACATAGGGGAAAGAAGGATTGCGCAATAGCGGGGAAGGAGATGGGGAAGAGGAGGGGCAACACGACAAGAAGAGAGTGGGGAGAGGAACAAAGTGGGAGCAACAGGGTGGGGAAAGAGCAGAAGAGAGAGGGTGACAGGAGCCGCGGTGACGCAGGGAGGAAAATAAGACGAGGAGCGGCGACGATAGTGAAACAAGGAGGTAGGGAGGTTGCGGCTGGATGTCGAGGACGAGAGAGGAGCAGGTAGTGATGACATGGGTTAGGAAGTGGCGAGAATAGGTGGAGAAGAAAGGGGAAGACTAGGGTTAGGGTTTTGAAGAGGGGTGGGGAATACACTAGTTAGGGATTCACCCTTTTAAATTAGGGTTTCATTCTTCTAAAGGGATTTAAGAGAGAGATGTTCACTCAATAATTTTATCAAAATAATTAGCATTAGTTTCGTTCATTCGTAAGAGGAGCCTTTAAATAGGCTTTACAAAAATTGAAAAAAAGTTCTCATGCGATGTGGGACTAAACAACTACTAAACAAAAACATATAAAGTCTAATTCAAATGCAATAAAAGACCAAATAAACTACTCGAACATGGACAAGACATCTCTTTCGTTGATAAACACGCCAAGAGCGTGGCTAGTTGCCCGCATCATTCTCTCCGAGTAGGAGAGAACTCGATTCCGCCGAGTCAGGTAAAGAAATGCTTTCATATCGCTTTAGTTCATTAGGGCCAATCCGCTGTAAGTTCGGTCAACCCATGTATCATCCGTCAACGCTTTTTCTTTCCAACGGATCAAATATCTTTGAGTCTCACCTTTTTTAGTGGCGATAATCTCATCATCTAAGATTCTATCCACCTTTTCTGCTATATTGGGTAAAATATCTGAGAGTAAAGGAAGTGTGGGCTCTCAAAAGTAGGCTCAGGGGAAGTTTCGTCAACCAGTGGGTTGCTAAGGTTAAAATCAAGACCCTTATAACCCACTAAGTCCTCCATATTGAAAGTAGAACTGATGCCAAACTCTATAGGAAGATCTATAACGTAAGTATTGTAATTTAATTTCAAAATTTTGGAAGGTCCAACACTACAGGCATGCAACTTTTTAAAAATTATCGAGGAAAATCATTCTGGACGAATTCGAACCACCACAAAATCACCAACATTAAAAGTTTTAAATTTTTTGCCTGACATCAGCTAGTAATTTGTAGTTAGTGTTGCATACTCTGTGCAATTCTATTACTGATTTCCTTTTGCAACTTATGCATGTGTGTGACAAAAGATGATGCAGACTCTGAGACATTATAGTGATCGGTCATAGGAATAAGATCAATGGACTGTCTAGGCCAAAAATCATATACTATCTCATGCAGACTATTACGTAGTCCTATTGACAGATGAATTATATGCAAACTTGGTAATAGATAATTTCAGATCCCAACTTCCAACGTGCTCAGCTATGAGGGTATGCAAGAGATTGATTTCTATTGACAACTTCAAATTGACCATCAGTCTGTGGGTGAAAAGCAGTGTGGAGAACATGATCAAAGGTCTTCCAAAAGTAGCTAGTAAACTTAACATTCCTATAAGATACAATAGTCATAGGCAGACCATGCAGTTTGGCGATGCCATCAAAAAAAGTTTTAGCAACTTTTGAAGTGTCGAATGTCCTAAAGCAAGGCAGAAAATGGGCCATCTTTGAATAGAGGTCCATAACGACTAGGATTGAATTTTGTTTCCTAAGAATTGTTGGGAGACCTAATACGAAGTCCATATTAATATCCTGTCATAGCAATTTGGGACTGGTAATGGGGTGTACAAACCGATGTTTTATTTCTGCTGCTTTGCTAGTTGGCAAGTATGACATCTTCCAACATGCTTGGCAACATCATGCTTCAAGCTTGGCCAGTAGAATCGATATTCAACGGCTTTTATGATCTTTTCATTCCCAAAATGTCCAGCTAAACCACTAGCATGCAATTCCCACAGCAGAAATTCTTTCAAGGAAGTTCGAGGAATGCACATGTTAGGGCCTAGAAACATAAATTAATCTTGCAAGATATAACCATATATTTCACGAGTTGTTCCATCTGTCAACAAGGCGTAAACTTCACCAATGGCGAGACACGACTCGGAGCCAGTCTTCATTTTCTCAAAGTCGTTAACTACCATGGACATTTTTTGTCAAAACAAATGCATGCTGACTGAGTGCATCAGTGGCTTTGTTCTCGACTCCCACTTTATGGCGTAGGGTGAAGGTATAATCTTGGAGAAATTCAATCTATTGCTCATGTCCTGTGTTCAACTTCTTTTGGGAGAACATATACTTTAGGGCCTCATGGTCAAAGCAGAGGAAGAATTCTTGTGGCAATAGATAATGTCACTAATGAAATGCTTGAATCACCACATAGAATTCTCTGTCATAAGTGAAATATCGCTGGTGCGTATCATTCAATTTCTTACTAAAGTATGTGATCGGGTGTTGTTCTTGAGAAAGAACTTCACTAATGCCAATTCCTGAAGCATCGTAGACCATCTCGAAGACTTTACAAAGTCGAAAGACGCATAACATGAGCGTTTATGATTTTCTCCTTGATCTCCAAAAATGCTTTAGTGGCAGCGCGTGATCATGTAAATTCCTCAGACAGTCGGTGATTGGGGCAATGATAATGCTAAACTCTTTGATAAACCGATGATAAAAGGCAGCGGCCCATGGAAGCTTCTCACATCACGGATGTTCTTGGGCTCGTGTTATTCCTTGATGGCTTTTACCTTTTTAGGATCCGCAGAAACTCCATGAGCAGAGACTACAAATCCTTAAAAATGGACTTGTGTAGTATGCACTTCTTTGGGTTAGCGTACAACTGTTCCTTTTTCAATACAGAGCACTTGACATAGATGGTCTAAATGTTGCTCACGAGATTGGCTATAAATAAGGATGCTGTCAAAGTAGTTACCCCTATAGAAGGATGTATAACTTACGTCATCATTCGCATGAAAGTACTCGAAGTATTGGTCAATCTGAAAGGCCCGACCATCCACTCATACAACCTATATTCATTTGAAGGGGTTTTCCATTCATCTTCAGGACAGATGCGAATTTGGTGATAAACACTTTTTCGATCGATTGTTGAAAAGATGGTGGCATCATACATCATGTCCAACATATCACCCAGTCTTGAAATGGGAAAATGGTGCTTTACTTTTTTTTGTTGATGGCACGTCTATCCACACACATACACCAAATTCATCTTTCTTTGGCATCAGCAAGACGAGAATCGCGCAAGGACTTGATACTCTCTTGGATAAAGTCTTTTCTCATCAACTTGCCTCTTGAGTTCAACATGTTCGGTAGGATTCATCTTGTAGTGTGGCAAGTTGGGGAGACTAGCTCCTGGGACTAGATCAATAGTGTGTTGGATATCACGCATTGGTGGTAGCTGTCATGTCGCCATCAGTTGCTTAACGGAATAGATCTAGGGTTTTGTGATTGGATGGTGGTGGTTTGTGTGTTGGTCGATAGCTGAGGCGAGGGGAGTGGGTGGTGGTTGCAGTAGAGCGGAGAGGAGGTGATCGTGGCTGAGTAACAAGAAGAGGAGGCAATGGCTGAAGTAGGGCACGGTGGCAGTGGAAGAACAAAAGGGAAATGAGGATTGCGCAACAGCAGGGAAGGAGATGGGGAAGAGGAGGGGCAACACAACAAGAAGAGAGTGGGGAGAGGAACAGAGTGGGAGCACCAGGGTTGGGAAATAGTAGAAGGAGGGCGGTAGGAGTCGCGGCGACGCAGGGAGGAAAAGAAGATGAGGGATGGCGACGACAGTGCAACGAGGTCGGAAGGCTGTAGCTGGATGTTGAGGACGAGAGATGAGGGGGGGTAGCGATGGCGCGGGTTAGGGAGTGGCGACAACAGGTGGAGACGAAAGGGGAAGGCTAGGGTTCGGGTTTTGAAGAGGGATGGGGAATAAACTAGTTAGGGATTCACCATGCTAAACTAGAGTTCTTTAGGGTTCACACTCCTAAAGAGATTTGAGAGAGATGATCACTCACAATAATTTTATCAAAATAATTCAGCATTGGTTTCATTCATTAGTAGAGGAGCCTTTAAATAGGATATACAAAAAACAGAAAAAAGTTCTCATCCGACGTGGGACTAAAAAACTACTAAACAAAAGCAAATAAAGTCTAACTCAAATACAATAATAGAGTAAATAAACTACTCGAACCACATGGACGCGACAAATATCCTTCTTCGCTGATCAACGTGCCAAGGGCGTGGTTGGATGTCAGCGTCACAAAATTAGATTTTGCTTACTAATTTGTTTTTCATCCATACCTTGTAAAATCTTTGCTCAAATCTAATTTTAGGTTTTTCTTAACAAGTTGCTTCTGTTCTGTTGTTTTATAAATGTTACACATGATGCTCAGACGAGCCCAAGATTTGATTTGAAATGTGATGCTGTGATATCTCACGTTCTAAATGCAACATGGTATCGAGTTCCATCAGTTTATTGCACAAAGTGCTATTTTTACCACTAGTTTTTCTCGTTTTCCATAATTGATATAACATCTTATATGATCTGCGGACTATGACAACATAAATTAAGCATAAACCTCAAATTTGATTGCAAGTCACCAGAAAGCATCATAGTTTATTTAATTTCTTGTAGTGTTGTTTTTGATTGGCTTTTTGGGCAGTAGGTTTTTTTTTTCCTTTAGTTACATTTAAGAGCTAGCTATCTGCTTCAATGTTTATTACGGATTCATATTCATAATACCTGAATAGGCATTTATTAGTTTAGCATTCTTGACTGTGCCCATTACCAACTCAAATGGATAACTGCACGGGCTTTGGTCTAGCAAGAATATTGGCGTTGTCTATCATGATTTTATCTATTGAGGGTGCAGAGGTGTCTGCCTTCTCCCATACGATGTTTACAATTTGCGTATTTGTCTTGGCTGACGGGTACTCAACTCAAGTTTATTAGTGCTGGCTGAATATGTAAAGCATAAGCTAACTTCATTAGGATCACATCTCCTGATGTGATTTATTTTTAATAGCTCAAGTGTGGGATATGGGCATTCTACTTACCTTTCTTATGCATGTTTGAATGTTCTAATCTTATGAAATGTTTTTGACCCATGTTGTATATGCATAACTATTTTTGACATTGTTACTGAAGATAGACATGCTTTGTTTGGAAGTGCAAGCACATCAAGCAAGCGATAGGTAAGACATAAAATATCTTCAATTAGAAAAGCAAATTTTACAAACATGTCTTCTGGCTATAGTAAGTATCCATTGCAATGTAATACTCAGCATGATATAATATGAAGTGACAGTACTAGATTACTGCATAGTCTTACATGAGGAACGTACGTCATCCTAATATGAATGGAACCCTGTATGTTGTTTGTCACAGTGTGTATGCACTGGCAGCTTACATCTATGGGACACACCAGTTACACTTTTAAGGCCAGCCAGAAATCGATTAAATGATATAAACAAACTCTAAATTATTCATTAGTCACACTATGAATTAATCATGGCCGTTTTTGACAAATGGTTTTAATTGCTTCACCTTTTACTTTTATGTGCCCCAGTCAACTTAAGCTACTCCATCCTAAACCTTGAAAATTAAATTCTAATTTGTGTCATAGACCCTATACAAGCTCTAGGTTCTCTCCAACCTCAAGTCCATGCCCAAAATGAACTTGACTTATTCCTAGCCCTTTGCATCATTGTCATTGTTAGATGATCTCTTAAGCACTTAAATTATGTAAGCCAAAAGAACAACCAAACTCCAAGTAACTTGAAAGAATAACAACAATGCTTGAGATGAAGCTTGACATACAATGGAAACTTTATTTGTTAGTATTTCCTTATTAACTATGGTGTTATATCACTAGTCTTTATTAAGTGACCTTAAATTGTGTTATTGGTGATAGTGGCAATCTTTTTATTATCATCAACTTGTTGAAAAATAAACATGTCCTTGTAATGTTTGCATAGACCTTGCCTAACGTGTATTCATGTCATACAAGGATACAAGATACATTTAAAAGCATGTGCATCAATAAGTAGTCTAAAAGAGTTCCCTTCACAAGATACATTTAAAAGCATGTGCATCAATAAGTAGTCTAAAAGAGTTCCCTTCAGATGTTGAGATGTATTACTCATCTCATTTGATATTGTTTCCACATATTGATAGCACAACACCCATTTGTTATCCTCTCGCATGAAGATTCTTCCTTTGGTTAAAGTTAGTATTTTCGCTTCTGATACTGTTCTCAGCGAGTTGGAAAATAACATTGAAATCAATAGTTACTGATACACACATATCTACAATATTGTACACATTACGTATTGAATTTTTACTTGCATAATTGCTTGAAGATTTTTGGAAAATGTATTATAATACACCTACATATAAAGCGCCTATTGGCACCTGTGTTGGTTTAAACCATCTTGATGCGGACACCCAGTCACACACTTGGCGTGTATATTAGTGAAGAAGGAGATGCGTCACATTCATGTGGTTTGAGTAGTTTATTTATGCTTTTTATTGTATTTGAGATTGACTTTGTTGCTTTTGTTAGTAGCTGTTTAGTCCCACATCGAATGAAACTATTTTCTATGTTTTGTAAAGCCTATTTAATGGCCCTATTGCTAATTAATAAAGTAATGACGAATGCAGAATTATTTACTAAATTTGTGAGTGATTTTTTCTCTCAAAATTCCCTTTAGGTGTGTGAAACCCTAAGGAAGTCTACGAGGGTGGCCTAGCTAGCCCCAGTTTAGGAGGGTGAACCTCTAACTAGCCTATCCGGCTATCCCCCTCACCATCTCGCTCCCCTTCCTCCTCCTCTTCAAAAACCTTAATTCAAAGCCCTAACCCTAATCTAAACCCTAACCCTAATTCAAAACCCAAACCTTAAGCCAACCTTAATCCCTCCCTCTTTCTTCCACTCTCCCAGCCGTCCGCGCTCTCTTCCTCGCCGCGCCACCCTCTCCTCTTCCCTTCCCGTGCCCGCATCCGCTCTCCCAACCGCCATCACACCCTCTCCTTCCTCCCATTCGCTGCTGTCACCCCCCTTTCCTCCCCTTGATTGCAGTCTCGCTACCGCCACCTCCTCTGCCCTCGTACGCCTTTGCCCTCGACTCAACCCTCAACAACCTATTTCAACCTCTGTGAACCCATCTGGTCTCGAGATCTCATCTGTGAACCCATCAGACAACCCGTCGTCTTCATCACCCTCTTCATTCGACAACAACTGCCACCCTCCGACCTCATCAACGACGAGATCTTATCCCTCATTGACTCAATATCGCCATCAACTCTGTATCTCCGCCCTCTTTCCATCACCTTTTGCTTTGTGGACTCAATTGCCGATAAGCTGCGAATCGACAACCACTACCATGAACTTGATCTCATCGACCATCAACAAGATCTCATACCTCCGCCAATGGCAACCTTCCTCGCTCGCTGTTGTCGAGCTCTGACAACCTCGATCACGCCTCGTCGTTGATTGCCACCAACCTCGCCGTCTTCAACACCCCTTTGCTGTAGGTGACCCACTAAGCTCACGACCACATAATCTGATCCGCATCTAAACTGGGTCTGTTTCAACCTCCTACATAACCCATTATCAATTCAAATCCAACTTGACAACATCAGAACCGACTTGCTTGTAGGAACCGACCCGCTTTATACCCGAATTCGCTCCACGTGCAGAACTAGACTCGTTAACAACAATTGCTAACCTGTTTGCAGTGCAGTTTGGTATTTTGACCGTTTCTCAGACGTTCAAAGTCCGATTTAAGCCGTTTTTGAAGCGTTGAAATCGTGAGAGAGCCCTACGCACACCAGCACATATCAGCATAACACTGAGGTCAAAATCCTCAGTAGGTGAGTTTTCTCGATCATGGTCAATTATTTGTCGAGTCTTGATAATTAATCTTTAGGGTTTAGGGTTTTATCTGCTTACTGTTGTTCACATATTGATGAGCTTGTATGTATTTGCTACCTGTGATTCTTATTTTTTGGTATTGATTGTATAACTTGCCTGCGTAATGAAGCTAGTACATTTAATTTGTTTTAAGATTGAAATTACTTAGCCTGCACATGCTCCTTTGTGAGATCCATCTGCTTGTATTATTAGTTTTAATCTGTACCACCTAAGATTGTATTTTATTGGTAGTCTTGTTTTAAATATCGTCCGAGACGGTCGAGATATCGTCCGATATCTCTTTTTTTGCCTGTTGCCGATACAATATGGGAAAATCGTTCGCCATATCGTTTGCAGCAAAAAAACGGCCGATATTTGAAATATCGGCCTATAAATCACCCGATATCGGGCGATAAATCGGCCGATATATCGCCCGATATGAAATAACTTATTTATTGCACGAATGCGTGCAAATATACATTTTTTTTACTGTCTTTGCATGCATATTACATCATTTTTATTAAGTAGATATCTATGACACTAAACAAACTTTTAAATTATCAATATTTCATTATATATAGTGTCCGATATAAATGGCCGATATGCGCGCGTATCCCCGATATCTCCCCCGATATCCGATATCCGATATGAAAAACACTCATCCGATACGATCCCGATATCCGATATTGAGAACCTTGATTGGTAGAGCGTAGTTTTTGATAGTGTTATCTCTGATTTTTTATCACACAAACATGTTTCACATAATTTTGGTATCAGAGCACGATTATGCATCACTTAGGCACTTGCTAGAAAAAACTTTGTTGCTTTCCTGCATTTAAATTTTAATTTGATAAAAAAATTGCAATCATCTAGTTTAGAGTTGTCTTCCCAACTCAATTAGGGCTCCCTTTGTGCATGCCAACCCATAGGGATAAACTTTATCTTGTAGGAAAGTCTAGTGAATCTCACACCACCCGTATGGATCCCAAACTTCGCACGACGCTCGCCGACATGATGGCTCAGCCTAAAATGCTAACCAAAACTAAGATCGAGAGATGATCGATGAGAGACTGACCAAATTGAAGCCTTGGAACAACCTATGACTAAGCAACCTCCACTGCAGCTATATACCAGGCGTGACACTTTAAATAATGCACTTGATCCTGATGAGCAGTATTTAAAGAGCATTAAGTTGGATGTACCTACCTTTGATGGCCATTTGGACCCCAATTTTCTTAGATTGGCTTCAAAACATGGATATGTATTTGACCTTATATCCCCTTTCTGAGAATAGGAAGGTTAGGTTCGCAACCATGAAGCTGACTGGTTAAGACAGCCGATACTGAACCAATGTGGAGACCTGGCGAGCATCTCGAGCTCAACAACCTATAGAGACATGGGTTGCTATGAAGGACGAGCTCAAGGGAAAGTATGTGCCACCATCCTATTATACCCGTTTTTAGATAGGTGACACCAATTTAGTTAAGACAACAAGTCGGTTATTGCCAAGTTTGATGAGTTTCTCATCAGATGCAGTGTCCTAGGTACAGAAGGCGATACTCAAATCCTTTTTAGATTTAGAGCTAGTCTTAGAGAAGACCTAAGGACAGAACTGTTAGCTGGTGGAGTTATAAAACTTGAGAAAGTTTATACTTTAGTTCAAGATATATATGCTGTTGGGTCCAACCATGCCCCTAAGAGTCGTGATAAAAAAACATGAGGGTAAGAAGATTAAGCTACTGTTCTCCCGACTCGAGTTTGGGCAGCCTCTCCATGAGATCGTTTATGGTTTTAAACCCAGATAGCCCATTGACCTTATCCCCATAGCTGATCATTATAGGGTATCTGAGTCTGCATCTGCATTTGCATTCCACGTGTACCAGTTGCACAAGGAGATCAGTAACAGGATTACACACAGCAACACCAACTATAAACTACGGGTAATGTTGGTGATTTTGTGATGGTTCAGATTCGTTCAGAACGGTTTCCTCCAGGAACCGTTAAAAAGTTGCATGCTCGTAGTGTTGGTCCATTTCAAATCCTGAAAAAATTAAATGTTAATGCTTATGTTATAAACCTTCCAAAGGATTTTGGCATCAGTTCTACATTCAATGTCGAAGATCTAGTGGATTACAAGGGTCCTAATTTTAATCCAAACAACCCACTGGTTGATGTGCCTAAACCCAAGCCTGTTTTTGAGAGCCCCATATTTCCTCCACTCTCAAATATTTTATCCAACAGAGTAGAAGAGGATAATCTTAGATGTTGAGATTACACTAGAGATCAGTCATATGATTACACAAAGCAACACCAACTATAAACTATGAGCTGATGTTAGAAAAAGATTAAAAACTTTTAATGTTGGTGGATTTTGTAATGGTTCAGAACGATTTCCTTCAGGAAACGTTAAAACATTGCATGCTCATAGTGTTGGTCCATTTCAAATCCTAAATAAATTAAATGATAATGCTTATGTTATAGACCTTTCAAAGAATTTTGGCATCACTTCTACATTCAATGTCAATAATCTAGTGGATTACAAGGGTCTTGATTTAACCCAAATAACTCACTGGTTGATTGGTTGATGAGCTTGAACCCGAGCATGTTTTTGAGAGCCCATACTTCCTCCACTCTCAAATATTTTACCTCACACAGCAGAAGAGGTTGATAAAATCTTAAATGATGTGATTATCGCAACCAAAGATGGTGGGACTCGAAGATATTTGATCCGTTGGAAAGGAAAGGCGCCACCTGATGATACATGGATTGATCGAAGTAACTTGCATCGGATTCACCCTGATGCTTTGGAGCGATATGAGAGCGTTTCTACACCTAACTCAAGGGGGACGAGTTCTCCCACTTGGGAGAATGATGCGAACATCCAGTCACGCACTTGATGTGTATCAGTTAAGAAGGAGACGCGTCACATTCATGTGGTTCGAGTAGTTTATTTAGTCTCTTTATTGTATTTAGGATTAACTTTGTTGCTTTTGTTAGTAGTTGTTTAGTCCCACATCGGATGGGAACTTTTTTCTGTATTTTGTAAAGCTTATTTACAGACTCATTTGCTAATTAATAAAGTAATGATAAATGTTGAATTATTTACCGAAATTTGTGAGTTTCTTCTCTCTCAAATTTCTTAGGTGTGTGAAACCCTAGTCTAGGATGGTAAACTCCTAACTAGCTCTTGTTTAGGAGGGTAAATCCCTAACTAGCTTATCTTCCTCACCATCTCTCGCCCTTCTTCTTTCTCCTCTTTGCAAACTCTAATTCAAAACCCTAACCTAATTCAAACCCTAACCCAAACCCTAATCCCTTCCTCTTTCTTCCACTCTTTCAATAGCTCGCGCTCTCTCCCTCTCCCCAGCGCACCGCCCTCTCCTCTTTCCCAATCACCACCACGCCCTTTCCTTCCTAATGCTGTTGCCACCACCGCCTCTCCTCCCCCTCGCTTGCAGTCTCGCCACCGCCACATACTCTGCCCTCGCGCGCGCCTTCGTCCTTGCCTCAACCGTCGACGACCTCTCTAAACTTCTATGAACCCATCGGATCTGGTCTCGAGATCTGATATGCGAACCCCTCAGACGATAACCCCATCGTCTTCGTCGCCCTCTTCACTTGACAGCAGCGGCCACCCTCTGACTTCATTAATGATGAGATCTCATCCCTCACCAACTCAATACCACCACCAACTCTGCCGATCTCATTCTTCGCCCTCTTCTCCATCGTCTTCTCCTTCGTAGACTCGACCGCCGACTAGGCACGAATCGACAACAACCACCATCAAGCTGATCTCATCCACCATCGGGAGGAGCTTAGACCTTAGCAACATAAACCTTCCTCACTCGCCCCGTTGAGATTTGACAACCTCGATCAGGGCTCGTCGTCGTTAACTGCCACCATCCTCGTCGTCTTCAACAACCTCTTTGCTGGAGGTGACACGCTAAGCTCACAACCCTACCCGAGTGCATCTGAATTGAGTCTGTTTCAACCTCCTACACAACCCGCTATCAATTTAGATTCGACTTGACAGCATCAGAACCCGACCCACTTGCAGGACTCGGATACGCTTCATTTGCAGACCAGACCCGTTTATAGCAACTGCATACCCCAGTGCAATTTGGTATTTTGGCTGTTTCTCAGCCGTTTGGAGTCCGATTCGAGTCATTTTCGAAGTGTTGGAATCGTGGGAGACAACCCTACGCATCCCAACACATATCAGCAGCACACTGATCCTTAGTAGTTGAGTTTTCTCGATCACGGTCAATTATTTATCGTAGGGTTTTATTTGCCTACTGATATCCACATATTGGTGAGCTTGTATGTATCTGTTATATGTGATTCCTATTTATTTATTGATATTGATTGTAGAACTTGCTTGCATCACGAAGCTAGTATCTTAAATTTGTTTAAGATTGAAATTGCTTAGCCTGCACATGCTCCTTTTGTGAAATCCATCTGCTAGTATTATTAGTTTTAATTGGTCCTAAGATCGTATTTTATTGGTGAAGCGTAATTTTTGGTAGTGTTTTCTCTGATTTCCTATCACAGGAACACGTTTCACATCACATCCCCATCCTTAATTTTCTGGCTGTTATAATACAATTAATTGTAATCTTATGAGGATGTGACCTGGTTTTGACTTCACAGAGAGATGCCTTCTTCACCTATAAACAGTGAAAGAAGTACTGTAGCTGAAAATGATTTCAGTAATCTGGAACTGTAAGAAATATATGATGATCTTTATCACCCTCTTTCACTAACAGAATTGCCCTATATGTTGGGTGATTGGAGCAAACCTTTTCTTTTCTTCTCTCTTCTCCCAATACTGGTAGATTATAAGCTTGCAACTGCTGCAATTGTCATCACTCACACATTTTACAACGGACACTGGATAGCGAATAATGAAACATTTGAAACATATATCAAATACTATACCAAAGTAGAGTGCATCTCTCTTATACGTGTCAGTCATACTCATATTCTTCTCTGTCTCCATTGTACATCCTGTCTTTGCAGTTTAAAAGCGACATTTAGGGGCCGTTTGTTTCGCGTAAAACTCCGTAATTCGTAAATGACTTACTACCCAGTTACAACTACGGCGTTTGTTTGGACCGTAATTCGTAAAAGACTTACGTAACTCAACTAATACTCACTTGCAACCCAGTTACCACTCACTTACAGCCCAGTTACAGTTAATTTTGTGGTCATACAAATTTGTAATATTTTTTTATATTAGCATTAAATTTTTTTAATATTTAACTTTTTTAATATTTATTTGCAGTATTAAAACTTTTAAAATCACCAAATAGTTAATTTTGTGGTCAACTTTTTCACTTACGACTTATACATTACGACAACCAAACACCGTAAAGTACAATACACTTTCCCACTTTACAATTTTATATTACCAACCAAACACCGTAAATTTACATACATGTAACTTATTTACAATTGTAAAAGACTTTACCAATTACAACTACGAATTACGGCCAGTTACGACAACCAAACAGACCCTTACTATGCAAGTGACTTGAGGCAGGAGTTGTCTCCTTCAATATTTTCCCAATAATATTTTAATGGAGTTTTAACTGAGAAGATTGCCTTGATACATGGGAAAAGATTTGCTAGTTGGCCCAAACAATTGGACTAAAAGGTTTTGTTGTTGTCTTAGGTCTCTTGAAAAATATTCCAGAGACTCGGTTAACCAATGATACATGGCTAGGAGAATTCTATTCATTTTACTCGCTAATGATCTATGTGGTTTGCTACTTTCTACATCACGTTATGTGATTTGCTACTTTCTGCATCACTTTTACCATCATTTGCGCAATTAATAGCATAATTGGGCTAGTTTTTTTTTTTTTGGGAATAAGATTGTCCTAGGTTTGGCACATGAAAGCATAAGAAATGAATGAAACTATGGACTTTCTGCTCCTTTTGTAAAGATTAACCTAGACTCAAGTAGTTATTTCATCTGCGACCCTATCCTTTGTAAGTTTGTTGTCTAGTAGACCTTGCTTGGAGGAAAGTTTGTCAGTAGAACCCCTTCTATTATATAATATAATCGTTATATCTAACATATACCAACTCATAAATATGTATGCATGTAAATATGTACATATGTACATACGTACAGTGTTTTAGGTTGATTGTGCAGCCAAATTGATAGGCCTAAACTTCTGGGTAAGCAGAACATTGTTTTTACTTTATTTCTGCAATTTAATGTTTACTTCTAGATCACCTACTGAATGACCAAATTGGTAGGCTGGCCTAAATATCTCCCATAACAAAATGAAATTCCTAATGCAGTTTTGGTTATTTTTACATTTGATTCTGTTTCCTGTAGCATGGAGCTGAAACCTAATCAATCCTGTTAACAGAACCCCAGTGCCAATATGCTCTTATCAGATAATATCATCAGACTCTCATGCCTTTCCTCTGGTGCTGGAACTGAGAAGAATCTGGTCTTATTGTAGTGATAAGGATGTTATTTTTTCATGAACTCAATGATTCCAAAATGTCAGTGGGTTTAAATTGTCTCAGAAGCAAGTTACCTCCAGTTCTCTTTCATCATCTTTTTGACTGAATGTACTGCAGCTTATATAATCAGTGTACCACCAGGTGCTTTGATGGATTCTGACACTAGAATTTCATAACACTATGTCTGGATAAAGCACAAATGATGGGATGACAAAGACATGTTTGAATTTCTTTTTGCAACTAGTTGCTGTACTCTATGCCATTTGTTAATAGTGTTTTCTTTTCCCAATGTTTGTCAGGTCCTTCATATGGATAGGAATGACTATTATGGAGGCGAGTCAACCTCACTCAATCTTATACAGGCAAGACAACAGGCTTGAATCTTGATGGATGGTTCAGAAATTAGAACATGCTGCATGAGCATGCACCTGCTAGATCTGTTGGATATATGATACTCATCAAACATCCTATACCATTTATAGCTAGAGAGAAAATTTTGGCAGTTTCTGGCAGTAGCCAAGCATTGTTGTTGAATGCATTTCTGCTTTCATTTCCAAAGTACATATGGCTAGTAGATACTGTTTCTTTTATCATTTTATTTCAAAATTCTCTTTTTTCATCCATATATTTAGATAAACATTAATTAAATTTCTTAACTTATTTAATTTTCCTAATCTTACCGAAGCTTCCTACTTTTGCAGCTTTGGAAAAAGTTTAGGGGGAGTGATAAACCCCCTGCTCATTTGGGTCCCAGCAGAGATTACAATGTTGATATGATACCAAAGGTTCTTAGCAATTCCCATTCTTGCAGTTCACATTATCCAGAAAAATAATATTACAGTAACTGATTTATTCCAAGATGAAATATTAACTTATTTACTTATTGTGGAAGATAAAAAGATATTTAGGACTACAATTGTATCCCAGGTCCATAAATCAATGCATAGTTCCAAAGCCATATATATTCTTTTGCCATATCATTTTTCACAGTTTTGTTTCTTTTATCTTTTACATTTTGAGTGTTGCATAAACTGGTGGGAAGGAATTAATGTTTTCTTTTTGGACCATTAGCGTACAAAATAGTCCTATTGTAAGAACCTTGGTCTTTTTATTTGGGTTTTTTTAGATATATGCCCTTCAAATCTTTTATATTTAGAATTTTACCCCTCAGGTCATGTGAATTACTAACACGCTCCAAATCATGTCAAAGCCAACTTAAGTTATCGCTCACTATTAGTTGAAGGAAATCAAGAGAGTATTATATTTTTTACTCAAATGTTTTGAATATCAGATATCGGTGATATATCGGTTGTCAAAATTATAATCCCGGATACCAGATACCGGGTGATATATCGCGATATGATACTAAATACCGGACGTCATACCGGATGTCATACCAGATGAAGAATGTACATGTGATTGCCTACATGAATCATATGAAATTGCTTAAAGTAAGTTTAGGGTCATAGACTCGTAGGGCCTGTTTGGTTTGAAGGAAGTGGGAGGAAAAGGTGTAAGTGGAAAATGAGGATGGGAAATGTGAAAGTGCAGTGAAAAATTGGGATTTGTACAATTCTCATTTCAGGTATTTGGTTGTAATGTGAAAGTGTAAGTGAAAAAGTATAGTGTTTTCCGGTGTTTGGTTAGTATATGGAAGTGGAAGTGGGAAAGTTGATCAAAAGTTGACCATCAAATAATATTAAATTAAATGTTAATTCTGAAATAACATTTTTGAACTTTAATTGGATTGCAAGTGGGATTTACATGACATCAAAATTTAATGCATTAAGGTACAACTTATTACAAGTGAGATTTATATGATCACAAAATTAACTGTAGCACCCTGGAAGTGAAAAATTAGTAGTGTAAAAGGGATGTGTAAAAGAGTAAAGGAAAAGGAAAATAAGTTTTTTCATTTTCTGTTTCCGGTTCAAAACAAACAAGGGAAGTGGGAAATGTGTTTTCCCACTTCTCATTTCCCTCCCACTTCCATGAATCCAAACACGCCCACAGGGAATACTTACCTATTTTAGAAGCTCCTCAAATGCGTTTGTAGAAGCTCCTCAAACGCCTCAAGAGATAATTCAAGCAAGCATACCTAAGTTTAAAACTTACAAATAGCTAACATTTGTCTTTCAAGAAAAATATAATTCTAAAGCAAATGCAACATTGTTCATGTTCTTCACTTCTACTCGGAGACGAAGACGGCGATCGAGAATGATCGAGAATGAAAGGATCGAGATGATCGAGAACGAGATGGCGATGCCCTAGCTTTTCAGAGCGCAAAAAGTGGAATAATTTTGATCTTTTTTCAGCCTTTTTTAAAGTTTGGTTTTATATGATGAAGCGGGTCAGGTTTTATCACTTCCTTAGCCAATTCAGTGGGTTATGATCCGACCCAAATTAAACGATAAACCAATTTAACGAGCGATATTTTCATCTCGGATATCGGCCGACATATTGGCCATGACGATATATCATCCTATATCATCCAAAATGATATCCGATAAAATTTTGCACTTATCGTATCATTTTGGATAAAATATCAATATCCTAGCCTCTGGTAGACTAGACAATAGAACCAACGCCCTTATTTCGTCTTGGAAATTGATCTCAACAGATTCCAACTGGCTCGTTAAGGGGTTGAATTCATTGAGATGCTCAACGACACTTTCGCTGCCCGCCATCTTCAGGTTGAACAACTTCTTCGTCAAGAAAATCTTTAAGCTGAGAATTTCTCGTACATCTTTGAGAGAGTCATCATCAAGTGTTTGGTCGTCTTCTCTCTGGAGACGTGAATGCAACCGTCGATGACAGGGATAATCGGATCGCCCCTAGGGCTTTTCGTCGGACATTTCCTTCAGCTTTTGGGCTTTTTCACTGAGAGGAAGATAGAAATTTTTTGGGTACATGTCTTCGATCTGCATTTTCTAGAACCCGAAATTCGCGCTGTTGAATCTTTCAATTTTGATCTTTCCATCATCCACCATTACGAACTTTGCTTTGGTACCAGTGTTAGAATTGACAACAACACGGAAGAAGAAAAGAGGTAAAAACAGATCAATCAAAGACACAAAGACACCACAAATTACATGGAAACCCAAATAGGGAAAAATCACGGAGTTGCACATAAATCCACTATTTATCAGAGATTATAGTGGAGAAGAAGAGAACCTCATATTCGCTCTGTACAATGGCACTCACAATAGTATAATCTATTGATGCTTATCGTCTTTCACCCTGATGATGGCACATCCCTTTCTATAGGGAAAACTAGGGTTACAAGTTGTGAGATCCCTTAACTTCCTTTGACGTGTTAGCCAAGTTTCACTGGTAAAGAAGCTTCTGGACCGGGCCGTTTTTAGACTGGAACGCTTTCAGGCTGGACTGGGCCGCTTCCGCTAAGCACCTCCGAGAAGTAACTCTGCTCTGTAGTTTGAGTGCTCCTCTGACTAGGTGCTTCGGAAGGCTTCGCTTCGGAGACTCCACTACTCCGGAAGGCTTTATCGCTCCAGAGACTCCACTACTCCGGAAGGCTCATTGCTCCGTCCTTGCATCAACCTGAAACTCTGAACTCACCCAACGCCTGACCCAGAAAGCGCCGTCGTCACTCTGGGATCATTGTGGCGAGACTTCGTCAAGGCAATAATCTATCTCCACAGCTTAACAATCTCCCATTTGGAGACTAATTATTGTCACATTAGCGGCACTCCGTCTCTCTTGTCCTACTCTCAATCATAGTGGCATTTGTTGCGACAACTCTGGATCTTCACACTCGAAGATCCACGGAGGCTGAGGAGATCTTCAGCTTCTCCATCGTGACCACCTTGTCAGCATGTTTGTGGGATTCCGATTCGTGTGCATCTTCACCAGTGATACCACACCGTCTTTCAAAAGAATGCGGATGAAGTGGTTCCGCACATTAATGTGCTTGGTTCTGTCATGATAAACTGAATTGTTGGCGAGATTAATAGCACTTTGGCTATCACTGTGCAGTGACGGAGTCACCTGCTCCTTGTCAAGCTCTTTCATAAAATTCTTTAGCCATATTAATTCCTTGCAAGCTTCTGTAGCTGCAACATATTTGGTTTCCGTCGTAGACAAGGCGATTACCTTTTGCAGCCTTGATACGCAGCTCACTGCTTTATTTCTCAAAGTGAAAACATAACTAGTGGTACTCTTCTGACTATCTACATCACCCGTGACTATCTACATCACCCGCAAAGTCGGAGTTTACATATTCATGTAGACGAATATCTGTGCCATCATAGCACAATGACATATCTGAACTCCCTTTCAGATATCTTAAGATTCACTTGACAGCTCGCTACGCTCCTTCTGGGATTGCTAATGTAACTGCTGAAACTACCACTGTTTGAGCAATGTCTGGTGTTTGAGAGCTTGAAGTGACCTCCAAGCGGGACATCACAGGTTTAACATCCGACATGTTAAACCTCTTCAGCATCTTCTCCACATACTGGACTTGTGATATCTTCAACGACGTCTTTTCTCTCTGTTGATCCTCATTCTAAAAATTTTCTTTGCTTGGACCTAAGTCTTTCATTGAGAATTCTTTCGCCAACTTGGCCTTGAGATTCACAATCTTCTTCATGCTTGATCCGACAACAAGCATATCATGTATGATGTAAGAATTCTCAAACTAGTTGGAATAGCAACAATGATTAGCTTGTAGCCTTGTGAAATCACTGCTAACTATGAACCTGTCAAACTTCAGATACCATTACCTCAGAGCTTGTTTAATGCCGTAGAGACTTTTCTTGAGCTTGCAAACCAACTGTTACTTCCTCGGCATGATATAACTCTGTGGCTGCATCATATTGATGTCCTCTAAACCACCATGGAGAAGCACAATTTTAACATCAAGCTGTTCTAGATGCAAGTTCTCTGCTGTCACAATGCTCAGAACAGATTTAATAATAGTTAGCTTCATAATAGGAGAAAATTTAGGTGAAATCAATACCTTCCTGCTGTTGAAATTCTTTCACAACCATCCTCGCCTTGTACCTCTTGGTGCTGTCATACTCTTCCTTCAACTGGTAGATCCATTTGTTATGCAGGGCTCGCTTTTTGACAGTTCAACCAAATTTCATGTTTGGTTTTTCATGAGACTATCTCATCATTCATAACAAGCTCCCACTTGTCCTCGGCTTTCACTTGTAAAGCCTCATAACACTCGGGCTCACCACTGTCAGTCAACGACAGATAGTATAAGGAAGGAGAATATTTCTCCGGAGCTCTAATTGTCCTGGTTGATCGCCTCAATTCGCTTTGGGGTGTCAGAGGCTCTACTTGGAATTCCTCGTTCCCTTCCGAAATGTTCCGAGCCTTTACAGGAACATCAAGTTCGACAATCTTCAAGTCCGCAACATCCTGTTGTTCCGTAGTGCTCCGAGGTGCCACTCCAGGATCCTTCTCTTAAGTGCTTCCCTCCGTGAGCAAGTCCTTGTACACCTCATTGGTACCACATCCTTATGCCTAAGGATTTTTTGGTTTTCTAGGTCCCAAAGCCGATAGCCGTACTTGCTTGTTCTGTACCCAATGAAGATGCTTCTCTTGAGCTTCGGATCCAACTTGGTCTTGCGATCTACCTCTACATGGACATATGAGATTCAGCCAAAAGTATGCTGGTGATTCAGGTTTACCTCTTTGCCGGTCCATGATTCCTCCGGAATCCTACAGTTCAGGAGCATCGATGACCCTCTGTTGATTAGATATACCGCTGTGTTGATTGCATCTGCTCAGAATTGCTTGGGCAATCAAGCATGTATACGCATGCTCCTGGCACACTCAAATATTGTCATGTTCATATGTTCCACCACCCCTTCTGATGAGGGTTTTCTGGATTCGTCTTCACTCTATGGATTTCCTAACTCACAGAACTTTTCGAATCTGCCATCGCAGTATTCACCCCCATTGTCGGACTTCAAGTACTTAAGCTTCCGACCTGATTCATTTTCAACTTGGATCAACCACTTAAACACATCGAACACAGTCAATTTGTGCTTCAAGAAGTAAATCCAGACCTTTCTACTAGAATCATTAATAAATGTCACAAAATACAACGACCCTCCGAGAGAGGGAACTGAAGGCTTACCCATACGTCGGTATGAACTAATTCCAACCTTTCTGCCTTCCCGAGTGTTGATCGGAAATTATCCTTGGAGAAAGTGACTTTCCTCTGCTTCCCGTAGACGCAGTCTTCACAGAAATCTAAGATGTATTCCAACTCTGGCAGTTTATCCTTGGAGAGCATAACCTTCATTCCCTTCTCGCTCATGTGCCCAAGTCTCCGATGCCACTTTCCGGCATCCAACTCTGATGAAGCAACTGAAATTGATGCTATGGAACCCGATGTCATGTAGAGGATACCTTCTTGCCGTATGCCATCATCATGACACCCTTCGTGATCTTACATACATCAATGTCGAAGGTGGTCTTCATCCCTCCATCCGCTAGCTGACCGACAGTGATTAGATTTCTCTTTAGTTTTGGTACATATCTGACGTTTCTCAATTTCAGCCAGGATTTAAAAACTCGACCACTCGGTTGGAACTGGATCGACCTCCTGTCTGAAACCGGACCCGAATCAACATTTTTGCATCGTTTGACTTGACTCGCGATGGACTTGGAGTTGACTCAGGCGTATCGGCCGAGTCGACTATGGAATCGGCTTGACTCGACTGATATGATGCCGAGTCCATCCCGAGTCGAAATCGATCACAAGTCAGCCATAAAAAGAAAAAAAATCAAAAACAAACCTACCCGACCTCGACCCTGACCCTGCCTTCGACCTCGACACCGATCTCAGCCTGGGAGTGGAGGGAGGGAGAAACAGAGCGAGATCAGAGGGATGGCTCCCTCTCTCTATTTCTCCCTCTCTTCCCTTCCTCCGATCTCTCTCCCCCCTCACCCTCTCTCTTTCTCACCCTATCTTATAAACTTTCTTTTTTTTTCCTTTTTTAATTTTTTTAGATTTACCCCTTAATTTTTCATATTTCTAAATTTACCCCCCAATCTTATATTTACTCCCTCAAATCATCATATTTCCCCAATTACTCCTCAAAACAAATTTGTTTTGACCATGTGATACATGAAAATTGATGTTTATATATATATTTTAAGATTTTTCGTGATCTTTTCAGAATTTTTTGGGGACTATTTGTAGTGTTTTGCGCGTATTGCCTGAGTCCATCCGAGATGTCCCGACCGATGTGGAACGGTGTCTGCCGGGTCGGCGATTGAGACTTTGAACCATGATTTCAGTGTCGAGCCATGTGAGGCTAACCATCACATCGCCTTTCCCGATAATGTCACATGGTTCATCATCTCCTAGATACACCTTTTCAAATTCATCTTTCACATAATTTTGAAAGATGTGTTGGGAAGTGGCATAAAAAGAGACGCCTGAATCAATCACCCATGATTCACTGAAATCAGCAAAGAAGAGAATCAAAGCATCGGATCTATCACTCTTCGTGACATACGCGAAATCCTTCCCTTTGCTTTTTTCCTTCTCCATCCTTTTGCTTGCAGGTCCCTCTGTCTATGCCCCTTTTGACCACACCGCAAACATCCGACACCCCTTGATTTGGAAATACCTCTCTCTGATTTGGATTTGGATATGTCATTCTTTTTATCTCTATTCATCGGTCTTCCTTTCCAATCAACACTCAGGGTAATCCCTGATGTTTTCGCCGACCCTGATGACTTCATGCGCGCCTCTTCGCTGAGAGTACTCCCACCACATCATCAAACTTCAAGGTTCCCATCCCACTGGAATTGCTCACCGCCGTCACGAGACCATCCCAAGCCTCTGGTAGACTGGACAATAGACCAGTGCCCTGATTTTGTTATCGAAATTGATATGAACAGATTTCAACTGGCTCATTAGTGTGTTGAATTCATTGAGATGCTTAGCGATGTTTCCGCTGTCCGCCATCTTTAGGTTGAACAACTTCTTCATCAAGAAAATCTTGTTTGAAGCCGAGTGTTTCTCGTACATCTTCGAGAGGGCCGCCATCAAATCTTTGGTCTTCTTTTGCCTAGAGACGTTGAATGCAACCGTCGATGTTAGGGATAATCAGATTGCCCCTTGGGCTTTTCGATCTAGGATATCCCACTCGCCGTCAGACATCTGTTTCGGCTTTTGGGCCTTTCTACCGAGAGGAAAATAAAGATCTTTTTGGTACAGGTAGTCTTCGATCTGCATCTTCCAGAATCCGAAGTTCGCGCTGTTGAATCTTTCAGTTTTGATTTTTTCTTCATCCACCATTAGAAACTTTGCTCTGATACCAGTTGTTGGGATTGACAGCAACACGAAAGAAGAAAAGAGGCAAAAACAGATCAATCAAACCAGAAATTACGTGGAAATCCAAATCGGGAAAAACCATGGAGCCGCAATTTTCACCTTGATGATGGCGCATCCCTTTTAATAGGAAAACTAAGGTTACAAGTTGTGAGATCCTTAAACTGTCCATGGCGTGTTTCTCAAGTTTCGCTGGCAAAGAAGTTTATGGACTAGACCGCTTTCAGGCTGGACTGGGCCGCTTCCACTAAGCGTCTCCGAGGAGTTACTCTGCTCTGTAGTTTCGGAGTGCTCCTCCGATTAGGTGCTTCGGAGTGATTTTCTGCCCTGGAGACTTCACTACTCCAGAAGACTATCGCTCGGGAGACTCCACCGCTCCAGAAGACTTATCACTCCGTCCTTGCCATTAACCTAAAACTCCGAACTCGCCCAATGTCATGACCCGGAAAGCTTCGTCGTCGCTCTGGCATCATCGTGGCGACACTCTGTTAAGGCAATAATCTGGCTCCACAACTTAACATGAGGGGCGTAACAACAATATCAATGATTTGAGGGTAAAATTCTAAATATAGAAGATTTGAGGGGTACATACTAAAAAACCCTTTTATTTATCTTTGTCTTGGATTTTGGGAGATCTTTTTTTTTTTTTTTTTTAACTTTTTGGAATGGGATAACTCTTTGAAGAACTTCAGAATTATTTTGGTTGGATTTGTGTTAACTTCGCTAAGGAAAATTTTGACTAGGTTCCGTGTAAATAGTTGAGGTTTCTTTTGGTCCATTCACTCTAAAAAAAAGAGACCTAGTGCGAGGAGTTGGGGATTCTTTTAAATCAAGTAGAAAAAAAATTTGTGATTGATTATGTATGTTGATGCGACCCCGATGCCCCCCCCCCCCCCACCAAAAAAAAAAAAAAGAAAAAAGAAAAGAAAAAGAAAAACTGAGAGACAAAAGGGACACACCCACCCACACACTCACCCCCCTCGCACTAGGACAATTTGTAGCCTATCACATGTTAACCACTTTTGTCCTTAACATTAGTGCTTATGGGCCGGATTCGAGTCACAATCTTAACAATTTGCAGTAAGGGTGAATTATGTAATGTCTATCACACTTTTCCATTTAATTGTGGAAAAAAAGTTAGCCTCAAGAGGTACATTGTAGAAGTGCTTTATCCATGGAGGAGAGCTGTGCAATCATGTGAAGGATTTGGGTCTATAAATTCCTGGTGCTAAATATGAACTTGAGCTCAATTTGGGGATCCTACACTAATGTGATACTTCATTTGATTAGTTTATTGTATAAGCTTATAATATTTTTTTCCCTCTAGTTTCATGATTACGATGAAAAAAGATGATGATGATAGAATAATGTGCATTTGTCATTGCAAAATTTGATGGACCTTTAGTGTCCCCCCGCCCCCCCAACCAAAAAAAAAAAAAAAAAAAAAAAGAAGAATTGCTTCATTTTTCAGTGAGGATCAAGGGAGTTCTTTTTGGCTACTAATATCCTAAGGGGAGAATGGCTAAACTCTTATAGTAGAGTATGATGCTTGCTGGCCTTCTTTTATGTTTATCTGCTTTTGATTCAGTTCTTTATCCTAAGCATTCATGCAACATGCCATGTGCCCTGAAACATACAGTTTTCATTTATACATCCATTTGCAGATGCATGCACGAACCGTAAAAACATACCATTTAAAGATAACAGTTTGCTACATTGGCAAATTTGCTTGAAACTACGTACATGTGCATGTTTTATCTTTATCAGATATTGAAATTAACCTTTTTTTGTCTATCTGGCTAGTTCATGATGGCAAATGGTACTTTGGTCCGTGTACTCATCCATACTGATGTTACGAAGTATCTGTCCTTTAAAGCTGTAGATGGAAGCTTTGTCTTTAATAAGGGGAAGGTATTCTTGTTATCCAGATCCAGTCGTGTAGATTGTTGATTAGTGCTTATTTGATCCCGATACTTGGTGTTGTGATCCTCACACTATATGCATACTAATTTTTTTTTGTCATCCCATAGGTTCACAAGGTCCCTGCAACCGATATGGAGGCACTAAAGTCTCCCTTGATGGGTTTATTTGAGAAGCGGAGAGCTAGAAAATTCTTCATTTATGTCCAGGATTACAAGGAAGAAGATCCAAGAACTCACGAAGGCTTGGACCTTACAAGAGTGACTACTAGAGAACTAACTTCGTATGCTAAATGAAAATTTCCCTCTTATTTCAATCGCATACAGTAGACCTACCATATGATGCTATGATACTGTTGTATTAGCAAACACTTTTCTGCATACATTTAACGTATTTTTTATTTGCCAGGGGTGTCTTGTGAAGATATGCCATAACTAAATAAACTCATTTGCACATTCTTAAGGTTGACTGCCAAACATTCTCTCACAACTGCGCACTGTGCACGTGAAAACTGCATCACACACAAACTTTTTCTCAAACAACAGTTGAACCCTGTAAGTTTGACCACTTAACTTAGAATTACGAAGTAGCATTTGCCTTGTTTTTGTATTGATTGTGAAAATACATTAGGAGGTTATCTATTTACAACCAGGGGCAAAATCGACATTTAATAATTAAAAAATCAGTGGGTTAGGCGATCTAAAACAAAAAAGTGGGAAGTACTAAACATCAGAAGTGGGAAGTACTAAACAAAAAAAGTGTTATCGTGCTGTCTTTTTTCAAGAGAGAATGCTTTTTTTTTTTTTATTTAAAGTTTGTTTGTTTGTTTTTGGGGTGGGTTGTGGGGTGTGTGGTTTACTAATTATTTTCTAAGCATAGTAGCTGCAGTTTGATGATCTCTCAGGTATTTCTGTTTTTTGCACTCATTTAACTAACTTTAAATAAATCAATCTGCCTTCGCGACTACACAATTTATTTCTTTCAGCTTTATCGGTGTATGGAATTAGGAAACTTCCTAGAACCTCTCATATAACAATGGCTTCATGTGCTATGTAAGCCTGGGTCATCAAGCTTGATGCTTTTGTCTACACAAAGGCTAATTTGAATGTCTGCAAGTGACTAGATAATTTTAACTTTCCTTTTCCTTTATTTTATTTTTTGTTTTGAGCAGCAATAACTGGATAGTTGTTGTAGGGTATGTGGGAAGGTGTCTAACACTAGAAATTCAAAGGAACACACTAAGGCGTACGCTTATGACAACTTGACTTTTGCATTTGCGATTTTCATAATACATAAGAGAGGAGAAATTTGGAGAGAGATGCATGCAAGGATAATATTTGGAAATTGAGGAAAAAACGAGAATGACAATACTCTAATAGAAGGCAACTTTTATTCCTTTCTCTTTGAGATGTTCATTAGGCATGCACACATTCTCACTTCCCAACAACAAACCACACACCCCCCCCCCCCCCCCCCCCCCCAAAAAAAAAAAAAAAAAAAAAAAAAAAAAAACACACACACACCACACACACACACAGAGACAAAAGAAAGAAACAGAGGCTCTTGCAATGTTCGACAAGTGGCAAGTGGGCCTTACCTCTCCCTTTCTTTCCCGCATCCTCCACCTCTTCTCTCCTCTCCTTAACAACGGCTGCTGAAACTGCATGGGTTGAAGCTGCTGCAGCAACTTGTTCTGCTGCAGAATGAGTGCTCTGCTGTAGATGATGCTGCTGCTGCGTGCTGCTGTGGGGGATTGGGAGTGTCTCTGAGTGTCTCTCTATTTTTGTGTGTGAGAGAGATAGGGAGGGAGTGAGGGATATTTGTGCCAATATCATAGTTCTTCAGGGGTTATTATTGTTCCTATATCCATAGTATAAGAGATCTTTTTGCCATTTGCCCTAGATTTAATGAATAACCCTGCAACCTAAATGAGGATAATAAGCATAATGATTGGATGTTACAACAGATGTCATTAAATTGCCTGGTTGGGTTTTTGTACACATGATTTTGCTGCTCTGTCTAGTCATGGCATTATAATCTAAATCTGTTCTGTGTAAATAGTACAGTGGGTGCATCTAGTTTATCATATTATTTTGTTGTGACTTGTTAAAGAAGTCGTCACAAAGTCATAACTGTTATGATCATTATCATTGTTGAAGTCTCTTTCCATGCGTCTTGGTTCTGCCAATTCGCCACAAAAGATTTTATAGATTTTACACCCAATTACCAGCTTGACGTTTACCCCTGGGAATATTAGTACCAAAGACGTGAGTTATTTTATAATATAGGGGAAAATGTACATGGTTGTCATGGAAGATTTCAATGAGCTTTGATGTTAAAAGATATTTCTTGAGGAAAATGAATTTTTGTGCTTTGTCATTGTAAGTGCACTGCAGTGACAACTATGGGGATTAATGTAGCCATAGTCAGCTCTTATGTGGACTCTACTCCTTTATCTCTTTCCACTGATCACATAGGAGAATGTTGAGGAACCATTTGGGGAGGATGTGGGTTCGGAGGTCTGGTCTTTGCACTGTTGGGCTCTTCATCTGGTGTTTAACACAGTTTTCAAGAAAAAAATGGGGTTGTAGGTCAAAGGTTGCACATGATGGGGGCATTAATGATCCAGCTAGGACTTAAAAGACCTAATCGCGCAGGAGATGGAAGGTCTGCATTAGGATATGTTCGTAGTAGGTTTTATTTATAGTCCATTTAGTTTAGTGTGTATATGTGTGGTGCACGAGTAGTCTTATAATTTTTATTAGTTTTTTATTTTCTTTTAAGGTACGAGTAGTGCACTTGGCTTTTGTTTATAAGTACTCTTGTAGAATTTATTTTGAAATCAATGAATAAGTTTTTCAGAAATTGAAACCCTTATTTGGTTTATTTGAAATCTTTGTAAAAGTGGGTGAGCGATCCACCGGGGTGTGAAGCCTGGATTTTTATCTTTTCTCTAATATTCATAAACACTAGATTTAATATTCCCAATTCCACCATAAAATCCTAGTTTTTTCCTTTCATTTTGCGTCAAATTTAGTATGAGAGCTAAATTCCTCAGCTTTTCTTGATTTCTTCACAAAATAAAAAAACCTTGATCAGATTTCCTTATTTTTTTCTTAAAAAAATATCATAAAAAAGAACTCTATCGTTAATCATCTCCTTCACCCGCTGTATCCTCCCTGACCCAAAACCCTGACCTTAACCCAAAGCTCCTTGCCACGAGCGCCACCACTTCGACTTCCCTTGACAATCCATGGCCGCCGACCCATCTTCAGCCTCGAATAGACGCCGAATTGACATCGCAACAACCACGACCCCATCATTGTCTTCATCTTTGATCTGGAAATTTGTTCACGTCTTTGATCTTGACCCGATCTTCGACAACAAGCATGTCGACATCTGTCCCGCCTGACTTCAAAGCAAGACCCTGCCTTCAACCCGAACCCAACATTGTCTTTGCCGGCGCTCAATTGGATCTCAGTCAAACCCCTCGCTCGGTGGCAACCCCTCGCCAAACGATCAACATTGCTTGATCAAGGCTGCCAACAACCACCACCGCCACCAACAGTAGCCACCCTTCTCGCCGATGGTCATCATCTCTTTGTGAAATTGTCGACATCTTTAATCCCCGATTTCGCAATTTGATCTATGCGCGAGATCAGACCACAGAGAGCTAACCCGTAAAGAATTTAGATCCGACCCAGTTATAATTCAGGCTCTGAATCTGACCCAATCTTTTTGTAGCCAACCTGGATCTAATCCCTTTCCAGATTCAAGCCGAATTCAGCAATGCGACCCGTTTTAGGCTTGTCAGAACAAATTTGGTTTTTGGCCCATTTTCCATCATTTTAGAGCTGAAAGTGGATTCCTAGCCAAAAGTGGAGGCAACCATCCTTTCAACAGGCCTAAAAGGATCCGAAACGATGCAATTCCAATTTGATTTGTTTGAGATTTAGACCCGTTAGCAGCAGATTTAGTTCTCAGTTTTTGAAATTTTTATGTGCGAAGTATAAATTGGGTGAGAGATTCACTGGGTATGAGCTCCAATTATTGATTTCTAAATTCAGCAACCATCATAGTATGAAATTATTTATTGATTTCTGAATTCAGCCACCATCTCAGTATGAAATGGTGTCTTTATCGCAGAGAAGTGAAGGACAACCATCGCCTATATCTTCTTTGATGCTCAACGTGTCATTGGTATTACCTTCAACAATTCCAACATTACTCCTTACGACTTCGATCACGTCATTACAACTTTTCACATCGACACTGTCAGAACCAAATCTAAAGTTTGAACCTGAAGTAGAGCTTAAGCCTATCACTGCAGCCAGTGTTAGTCACTTTGTCTAGAAAATGATCATTGGTTTAGCTTTTCATATCGACATTGTCAGATAGTATGATCTCTTTCAAGTCTTTAATTAAATGATAAATGCAACTATCTAGAACTTCTTTTGGACATGCTCGCTTCATCACCAGAGGACCATTCAGGTTGCCTCAGATTCTTATTGCAAGCTGAAGGAGGAGGGTGGTCTTGGTGTTAAGGACCTCAGAATCCTTAACAAGGAGATGCTGAATAAGCTCGTCTCGCGCATGATGACTGAGGATTCTATAGTTTTCAGCTACCTATGTGGTGCTATTTTATCCAGAATTATAGACCGCAGACTTGGTATAGTACTGAAGCCCCTTTATGCAATTTTATTGCTTGGGTCTAGATGGTTGGTTAGTCGTCACTGCAAGGTCTGTTTTTGGACGGATAATTGGTTTGGGACTTCGTTGATTGATGAGATTGGGGAACACTCAGTGTCCAGCCCCCCCTGCAGGCTCAGGTATGCGATGTTGACTCGAATTCTGGTGGATATGATCTCCCCGTGTTTTTGTTTCTCATTTCCAGTCTTTGCTTCTGAGATTGAGGGGATTTTGGTGAGCCTAGCTTTGGATTCTCGAGTTTAGATTTTCTTTGGATGATGAGGTCTCACGTGCAGCAGCTTATGCTTCTATAGGGCCCGATGTCCTTGTCAGTTGGGGAAGCAGATTTGGGCGGTTTATATCCCTCCTTCAAATTCCATCCTCGCTATGCGTGTTTTACACGACAAGCTATCAACTGATGATGCTTTGCGTGCCCGGGGCTTCATTTTCCTTTCCCGCTATCGACTTTGTTCTGTTGCGGAGGAGGATTTGTGGCACCTCTTTTCGGTGTGTCCTTTTGTGCGGGGTTTCTAAGATGCGGTGTTCTCTGCTTTGGACATCATCTCTACCTTGGTGGGTCAGTTCTGGATCCTTAGATAGGGCGATGCAGATCTCATTTAGTACTCATCTTCAGACTCTTAGGCAGGCTGTCATTATTTTCGTTCTCTGGGTAGTCTGGTTGCTTTGTAATCATGTTACATTTCGGGGACGTCAGACTGTTTTTTGAGGCTCTTGCTTTGGTTTGAAGGTCTATTCATGAGGTGGATTCGCTACAACTGGCACAATGTAGAGTTTTGTTAATGAGCTCCTGGCTCTGCTGAGACTTCAGGTGGATGGTCGTCTGACTAAGCCCCAACACGTTTTGGAGGTCATTGGGCATCCTTCCCCTCTGGGTTGACTTAAGGTCAACATGGATGGGACAACTTTTGGAGGCCTGGGTCTTGCTGGTTGTGCAGGCTTCGTCAAGGACTGCTTTGCTATTTCTCTTGGCGTTGTTGCTTTCGAGGCTGTTCGCTGTTGCTGTCTACACGATTGAGTATGCCTGGACTTTGAGTTAGAGGCGGTTGGGGTTGGAGAGCGGCTCATCTTACTTGGTGGCTCTATTTCATTTACGCTCCCGTCAGGTCCCTTGGAGGTGGCGCCTTGTTTGGGAGAGATGTTTGGGTTATCTTGCTTAGATGGACTTTATTGTTACACACCGGGAGGGTAAGCGGGTTGCAGAACGTCTGATGTTCAGGGCTCCTAACATTGTCGCTCCTACTTGGTGGTGGACTAATCCAGCTTTTTGTTCTTGATGATGTTTGTAGCAGACTTAGTTTTAGGTTTTGTTGATTTTCATTTGGATTGAACTTTTATGTACTACTTTTTATTTGATACTAATAATATGTTGGGGATTGGCTAGATAATGAGAGTGCTAAGGAGGTTCTAGCATAGTTGGGATGTCCTGATACACTAACTGATTCTTATCACCTGGAGCTTTAGGGAATAGAAAAACTAGGATGTCTTATAAGAAATGGGGATTTGCTACAATTCATAGCTATAGAAGCCACGAGTAACATCCAGTCCAATCTTTGCGTCCAAGATTTTTTATGATGTCGCATTTTAGAACTCGAGGACGAGTTTTCTCCAACTAGAGGATAATTGATGGGGACATTAATAGTCCAACTAGAGCTTTGAAGACCTATTCACGCAGGAGATGGAAAGCCTGGTTAGGATCGGTTCGTAGTAGATTTTATTTATAGTTATTCTATTTAGTTTAGTGTGTACACGTGTGTGGTACATAAGTAGTTTTTTTTACAGAACTTCTATTTTCTTTTATTAAGACATAAGTAGTCCACATGGCTCTTGTCTATAAATACTGTTGTAGAATTTATTTTGGAATCAATGAATGAGATCATTGAGAAATTGTAATCCTAATTGTGTTTCTTTGAAATATTTGTATGCGGAACATAAAGTGCGTGATCGATTCACCTAGGCATGAAGTCTGAATTCTTATCTTTTCCCTAATTTTCATAAATCCTAGATTTGTTACCATTCCCACCATGAAACCCGAGGGTTTTTTTTTTTCCCGTTCTGCATCAGCCCAGTTTCTGAGGATCTCCTGGAATGCAAATAGGATCTCCACAACCCCTTCATGATAGGTTGTCTATACAGTTTGAAGGAAAAAGGTTTTGTGGATTATAGGTACCCAGTTTAGGAGGGAGGACCTCCTTGGAATGCAAGTAGTACACCAACAACCCTTTTCGTGTACAGGTTCCTACTTGCAGGTCGTGATATGTTGGGCTAACGAGCTCTCTCTCTTATCGTGTTCTACCATGTAACTGTGGTGATAATACATCTAGAAACTTCTGTGCACTGACCAAATTAAGAAAATCTTTCCACAACTACATTGTTTATTATGCAATATGCTAAGCCGCCCTGAAATTATTTAGTAGAATTAGCAAAAGACATTGATTAACAAATGATGTTTGGATGTTGTCATCATAACTTGGACACATGCCTCATGTTATTTCATTCTTGCTCAAATTTCTCACTTGAAACTCCTTAATCACTAGCTGAGAATTTTCTCTGTTGTCCAATTAGTCTTGGTTCCTAAAGACCAGATCATATCTGCATCAGAAGTGAATAGAATCAAGGTGGATTTTGTTTCTAGCTTGAGGAGCAGATGACTAACCAATCCAGCATGTCTCAGCACCTTGTAGGACCCATACTGCAGATTGTGATTGTCCCTGTAGGACAGTCCTCACTTGGTGGTTCCTCAGAGCACTTTATTAGGTTCTATCTGGCTTTAAGACCAATTATTATAAACATACTTATATCATGCATCTCCCTGGCAGGAACTGTATTATGAATTTAGTGTAAAGTTTCATGCTATTGGTTACTATACTTGGTCCAAAATATTTTACCATATTGGACATGTAATTTACTCTTTTGTGTGATTTTTGATGGCTAGGAAATATGGTTTGGATGAGAACACATTGGACTTCATTGGTCATGCATTAGCACTTCACAGGGATGATCGATATCTGGACCAACCAGCTCTTGATACTGTAAAAAGGATGAAGGTAAGGCTCCTTGGCTGATGTTGTAAATTTGGATGTAGGGCACGGGCACGGCAAATTGTAGATATGTGGATATGACTAATCTTGGAAACCTAGGTTATGGAAATGGCATGAACACAACTTATGTGTGTGTTCCATGTTGTTGCGATAATAGTGGACTCCCTGGCTTGGACTAGTAGCTTTGCTGATCCCACTTGCATTCCTTTTTCTTACTTTTTCTGCTACGTTTTGTGATAGCTTTATGCTGAATCTCTAGCGCGTTTTCAAGGAGGATCACCTTATATTTATCCTTTATATGGTTTGGGTGAACTTCCACAGGTCAGTCATTTCATTTTTTTTTCCCATTCTGGGGATCCATAGGAAGCTTGACTATGCATCCACTAACTTAAAAAGTCTTTCCTTGGTGGAGTACAGGCATTCGCACGGCTTAGTGCTGTTTATGGTGGGACATATATGTTGAATAAACCAGAGTGCAAGGTATCTTTCTGTTCCGTTATATAACTGCTCATAGCACTATAATTAATATAATTAATAGTTTTTTTTAACTCAGATGTAGAAGGCTATGAAAAGTATTACATTGCTTTGAACACGGTTTGACTTGTTTAGTTTCCTTCCTGTGGCTTATAACATGTGGTCATTCAATCCAGGTAGAATTTGATGTAGAAGGAAAAGTTTGTGGTGTGACGTCAGAGGGGGAAACTGCTAAATGCAAGAAAGTTGTCTGTGACCCTTCTTACTTACCAACAAGGTTGCTTATGTCATGAACCCAATAATTGCAATGATATCGGCAGCAAGAAAATTCTAGGCTACATGAAACAAAATAATCTGGCTCCGGATTGCTAATATAATACTGAGATGCATTTCTACTATTGCTGTAGGTTAGGAAAGTCGGAAAGGTTGCAAGGGCTATTGCTATTATGAGTCACCCCATTCCAAATACCAACGAATCTCACTCAGTGCAGGTTATATTACCCCAGAAGCAACTGGGGCGCAAATCAGACATGTGAGTTCATTTAACATTGTTATGCATTGCCTTCTGGAGATTAAATATTAAAATCGTCATAACCTGTTATGAAATCCTTTGATTAATTGATGTGTGTTAAACCATTTAGAGTTCAATGATTTAGACACAGGAGGACTAATTAACTGATTTTGTGTACTTAATTTTCCAAAGTGCATTGAGTGCAAAGAAAACAGCCGGTGCATCATTCTTCAAATCTTGATGCACACCAGTTGCTAAGGATTTGTTAAATTATTTAATGGAAGTTTTACAATGGAATGTCTGTCTTCTGACTGTGCTATCATAGTTAGATACTAAACAGTGAAGGTTGTGATTCTCGTGTCAAATGGTATGACAGGTATCTTTTCTGCTGTTCTTACTCGCACAATGTTGCGCCCAGAGGGAAATTCATTGCATTTGTATCAACAGAAGCTGAGACTGATCACCCTGAGACAGAACTAAAGCCTGGGATTGATCTTCTGGGGCCAGTAGATGAGATATTCTTTGATACTTATGACAGATTTATACCTGTTAATGAACCGTCCTTGGACAATTGTTTCATCTCAACTGTAAGTCTCAATCATTATCTTTTCATGTTTAAACATCACAATGCCCTTGACAAGTCCTTTCCTTATGTGCAGAGTTATGATCCTACAACACATTTTGAATCAACTGTCATGGATGTCCTGGCAATGTATAGGATGATCACTGGAAAGGTACGTTGATTTTTCTTTTATTTTACTGGTGGTCATAATATTTTTTTTATCGTTTAAAGTAATGCCTAGGGCATGCTAGTGAGTAATGGCCACAACTAACTAAATCAAGTAATCAACCATGGCCGCAAGTGGGCTGTCTGAGGTTCATGGTTATAAAACTACACACACTGAAGTTTATTTAGGCGTTCCTGGTTGCAACATAATTATAGGAGTAAAAATCAAACAATTAATTTTCTCCGGCTTATCCTCAATTTTAGTTTACTTCAGCATAGACTTTATACTCTATTTTCCTGCACAAAATGTGCTCGATTCGATATTCTTGCTTTTTATATTTCCTTTTACCAAACTCATGTGGGTAGTGTTACATGAAAAACAACTGAAACTACTACAAAAGAAATTAGAAAATTCTACCTGTTTGCATATTTATAATATCTTTCTTTCTTTGAACTGATTGAGACCAGCATGCTAATTGTTAAAAGAGATAAAATTGAGGACCCAACATAAGTGCGACATGTGGCGTTTGGACCAAAATCCAGCAATTCCATCTCATTCTATAAAAATGCTGATAAACATGCCTCAAGATAAGCAAAATTTTCTTATTTTATTGAGTCAAAATATGTCTTTCTGATTTCCTTCTCTCTTCAGGATGTCGATCTCAGTGTGGATCTGAGTGCCGCTAGTGCCACTGAAGAATGAGTTAACAGCAGATGGAGGGCAAGTCGCCCTCAATCTCAACCTCGTCCTTAATTTTAAATATCGACGAATTAAGAGTTCAGTGTATTTGTCTCTGTAATGATGGGCACTGAGCTGACGTGGTTTGCAGTTGTTGCATTTCCAGTTCTTCCAGCTCCTTCAGGACTATAATGCTCAGTATAACTTATCTTTTGGTTTACTGGATGATGAAGCCTGTTTCCTTGTTCTGTACTTTTGATGGTTTTCCTATTTTACCTTAGATATATTGTTTGACAACCTAGTTTTAATCTGCAGTTCCGAAGTAGAGTGGGTCACAGTATCCTAAATTATGTCGCAAATAATATATTAGCTCGGAATAGTGAAAATAATTTTATCAAAAATTCAATTTCTTCTTTATCTGGAAATATCAGTTTCAAATGATTTTCATGTTAGCTGATCATAGTACAATAAACGAGTATTTCACTCTTTTAAGTGTCATTTTCTAAGCAACAACATTTCAATATCTGTCTGAAAATTATATAAGAATAATATTCAAATTAGGATTTAATCTATATATGAGGGTTATGTAACTTTTTAACTACACGAATGTAGAATTAGAACTACTTTAATCTCATCACTCAGGGTTGGTTAGATGTATGTGACAAAATCAGTCACCACAAAATAGTTTTTGGTGACTTCTTTCTCGTCTTTGATTCGCATTGAGTGTTGAGCTTACAGCAAATGGAAACAAGAGTAGAAGCATAAAGCAGTTTCATTGATAATCCAGAATTCCTCTAACTAATTTTTTAAGAAAATAAGCATGAGTATATTTTGCTTCACTCGAGATAGACTTCTGTCATTCCGGAAGGATTTAAAGCGAAATCTTTTTCACTTAAATACAACTCTATGACATCGGAATGCAAGATCTATTACGTTTAAGTTTATCTACATTATTTTAATTAACAAAAAATAAAAAATCATGTATTTTGAATATTTTTTCCAATCTATCAAGTAAGAGCAAAATGGACGGTCAAAATAATGAGTTGGTTAGTTTAACGGGGTAGAATATTTTAAATCTAACAAAAATTGATATGTGAGGGTTTTTAAGTGTTTACTTCATGATGAAATGATCGGATCGAGAATTTGTATGATTAAGATATAGATATAAGCAATATGCTATTTTCTGACCGTGAGAGCGTGCGTCCAATTGATCTGAACACACCCTTACTGTTTGGGACTATGGGTTTTGGCAACCGCTTGTGTATGAAACAATCTTGTCGTGTTTTACGATTGCGGGAGGATTGGACATGTCCTAGACTGATGCCCCTTGGTAAGTCATGACCGGATAACACCATTGAGCGGAGAATATTGAGATGTGCCTGTAGTTAGAGGAGGGGTTCAAGAATTCAAGGAGGAAGCGACAGTTCGGGCCTTAGATGCTGCTTGGCGATGGGTAAGTCTAAAACTTGGGAGCCGTGTTGCAGACAACCAATACTCAAGCAGTGTCGTAGGCGAGTCGGTGTCGATAATGGTAACTTCAGTCGGTGAGCCTTATTTAGCATCTATCTCGGCTCATAATAGGGGGCCCTCAAGTAGCCAAACGACACGACAAGTCAATCAGGTGGAGTTGGTGTTTTGAACAAAGAAAATCACTTGAGAAAATCTCCAAATAGATATAGAATTTTTAGACCAAAAACAAATTCCCAAAAGAGTTTTAGAGCTTCAAAGATTAGATCTTCATTTATTTTCAAAGTGTTTTTATTTCAAAAAAAAAAGTCTTTCTGGGAATTTGTTTTTGGTCTAAAAATTCTATATCTATTTGGAGATTTTCCCAAGTGATTTTCTTTATTCAAAACACTTTGTGTTCCACACTTGAGCCATATCTTGCTATCCTATCTATTAGGATCTTTTATTTGTGGGAAAATTAGTTTGTGGTTGTGTAACCACCAAGTTGTAAACTTCCTTCATTGTGATATCCCCCCTCTAGTGAGAGGTGATTGATTTGGTCTCCCTCTATTGTGAGGTGATTGTGGAAGTTGTGGTTGGCTCCCTCTAGTGAGAGGTGGAGATTGTATTTAGCTCCCTCTAGTGAGAGGTGGAGTTGGTGTTGGAATCCCTCAAGTGTGAGGTGATTGTTTTGTATTGGCTAAGTGCCTACCCCTCTTGTGTGAGGTGATTTTTGTGTTGGTTGTGCCTTGCCTCTAAGTGTAGAGGTTGTATTCGGTTGAGAGAGGAGTTGTGTACTACCGATTGTATTACCCCAAATCCTCAGTAGAGGTTCCCTGTGTGGGAGTCCTGTGTAGACAAGTTAGTGGATTGAAAATCCTTCTGTGTGAAGGCGGGGACATAGAGCTGTGTGCTCGAACCTCGAAACATATCCGTGTGTTAGCGTTTGATCCACTTTCTCTTAACTCTCTCTATTACTTTGTGCATCTATTCATATTGCAATATCATTTACATGCTTGTGTTGTTTGTGTGTGCCTCACTTGTGTTTAACCACGAGAGCTTCATATAGCACCTCAACTCTTATTCAGAGGAATCAAGAGGAGTTAGTCCAGAGCCCTTCACCGGGAATTCGGCTACACTCGTTGGTTACTTTAAGTGTGTTGCAATTTAGTTTTAATTTCCGCATTTTGTTCATTAGATTAGCCGTACACCTATTCACCCCCCTCTAGGTATGCTTACAATTGGTATCAGAGCCTACGCTCCTGATATTTAGTTTAACCACCTAGGAGTGTGATCTTGATTTTGCTAATCCAACATTTGCATTTGTACACGTATATTGTTTACACACACTCATGGATTGCTTGACACCTCCCATGTTTGATGTCTCAAACATTGACATGTGAAAATTTAGGATGTCTATGTACTTGAAAACCCTAGGCTTGCATGTTTTTCTTGCCGCTACCAAGAAATCCTATCTTGATAATAGCAAGCATATAGAGGCCAATGCACAAGCCCTTGAGGCACTTAAAAGCATGCTTAATAAAGAATATTTGTGCTTAGTTTCTAACTGTGATTCCGCATTTGCAGTGTGGAACACGTTGATCTCCTTCGAGATACAAACGCCTAACATTGTGGAGGATGAATCTAGTGGAGAATCCGAGCAACTATGCTACATGGTCCAAGGGAATGACTCCCTTGAGGTATATTCGGAATCTCAATTAGATAATAATGATGCTAGTTCTTCTTGTGATAATTATGTTGATCCAAATACTGTAAATGAAGAACTATCAATTGTATGTGAAAAATTGTTAGAAAAATATAATCTTTTGAAAAAGAAGAGTTTTGAATTAAAAGAAGAAAATAAGAATTTGTGTTCAAAGCTAGATTTGATTTTGTAAGAGAAAGTGAAAATTTCTACTGAAAGGGATTCATTGAAATCCAAACTTGATCTTGTTCTAAAGAAAATGAAATTTTGAAAAACAAAAATGATTTTGAAAATGTTTTGAAGAAAATGAATCTTTAACTTCAAAACTTAACTTTGTTTTAAAAGAAAATGATTCTTTGAAAAACAAAATTATTTCTATTTCAAAAGAATTAGATTTGGTTTCTAAGAAGAATATTGTTTTGAAAAATGATTTAGACACACATGTTTGCCATGCTAGTGTAGCTTCTTCATCAGTTTACCAATTGCTTGCACCTCCTCTTCTATGATTGAAAATGATATTTGTATGCTTAAGAAGAGTGTTGATTGTTTGCTCCACTTTGAGCCATTGTGCCATGAACCACTCACGTTGGGAATCTATGTTTCGAAAGAAACAAGTTCCATCTTTACATGCACACCATCCACAGCATACACATACTTCGCACGTTCATGTACACAACACTATGTATGCTCATGTGTACACTTGTACACATTGTGGACGTAAGGGCCACCTTACTAAGTTTTGCTATGATCGTATACATGATTCAAATTTAGCAACTAAATTTGTTTGGGTTAGGAAAGAAACTAACTCCCATGGACCCAAAAGAGTATGTGTACTAAAGACCACCCCTATTGTAATTGATGTAGGTGTCTACTCTCGCATGACGTGAGAGTGATGGTGCCTTGAGGTGGATGCGTTTCGAGCTTAAAAGAGGACTATTTGGATGCATCACTTTCAAGGGGAGTTTGGTGGGAGGACCACCTTGTTTTGGAGACATGGAGAGTTACCCTCATGGTTTTGGTAACAATCTCTTACTCCTCATTTATGTTTACATACCTTTCATATCATTGATTTTAGCATGTTATGATGTTTCATGATTAATATGTTATATGCCATGATATTTAGATTAGCGATATACATGATTAGTTATTTGAGACACCTATGTTTAATATGGATTTATATCGTTGTGCTCTCATTTATTTTAACTAATGTGTATGTCCTAGATCTATGCATGTGCATGTACATAATGATCATATGTATGTTTATGAGTTTTTGTTTTGATGCTTCATGTTTTGATTACATGTTTGGATGTTAGTTTTCATTCAAACTTAGATATATACTTGTACAACTAGTGAGCCACAAATAAATCATTATATGTTTGTACTTGAAAGCTCATTTGTACTCATTAGATGTACTAGTATAGCCTAGTTTTGATGATTCATGCATTTGACTTGTATTCTCATTTTCTACATGTTTTTCATGTTTATATGTTTAGCTTCTTGTATATGTCTATTGTGTCTAAACTATTAACTATACATATACATCCTTGAGCCACTTGCCTTCATGCATATACTTTTGTGGACTCGTTATATTTTGGATATGTATGTATACTTTAGTTTGTACATGACATACATAAACCTTTGAAGAATTCTAGTTTTTGATGATTTACATGTTTTTAAGGAATTTCATATTGAGCTAAATGACTATTTTCATGATAATGTGTTTCACATAACTCTTGTACACTCACTTTATTTATTGTTTTCTCATGATTTTATTTTCATGAGTATGATATCGGCTTTATAGATTTTGAGTGTTTGGTGATCATGTGATTTACATGTTTTTCATGAAATTTATTTTTGTTTATTCCTTAAGGATTTCGTACTAGTTTACAAATTTTTCTTATAACTAGTTCGTATTCTTCATTTTGGAAGAGTTTTCAATTATGCTAAACTATTTTCAAACATATTTTTGAAAACCCTTTCCATTTAAGGGTGGTTGGTTGGGCGATCATGCCTTGTATGCTTCTTATTGAAAATCCTTTTAAACATGTGCATGAAATGAGTGGAAGGTAATATGAGTTATACACTTGATCTTATTATGTTTCAATTGGTATCATTGGATCTTTTCAATTGGTATCACTATTGACATTTTTTTTTTGTATACTCATATATGTTTCTATATATGTATAATTACACTTCAAATAGTTTCAATTTCGATTGGTATTCAATTTTTCATACATATATATATGATTTATTTGTACTTACTATATATCTATATCCTTAAGCACAATTTTTGGCTATGCTAAGCTTGATTTCAAATGACTATTATATTTCAATTGATTATGTTTCAATTGGTATCTTATACAAGCTTATGCATCATTTTATTTAGTATTTCATAAAGGGGAGAAAATTTATATTTCATCTTTTAATTGATATTTTACTCCTACACTTTATGTTGAAATATGATTAAAAAAATGATATTGATTATTTTTGGTATCATATGCTTTTTAATTAAAAAAATTATTACTTTCAATTGGTACTAATCTTTACATATTGGTATCAAGATTACCTATAAGTTTACTTATAATTGGTATTAAAATTTTTGATTAAATACTTTAAAATGATTTATTTACTTACAATTGGTATATATTAAAAACATTTATTTTATGTACCTTCAATTGGTATGTTTTATTTATTTTATTGATATCATGATGAATGAAATTGATATATCGTTTCTTACAATTGGTATCATAAAGTTTTGTTTTGATTTCACCCCTTATTGATATTATTTTTGTTTAAGACAAAAAGGGGGAGAACATTGTTTTTATTGTTTTCTTTGACCCTTTGTTGATGATTGACAAAAAGGGGGAGAAGTATTTGAGTTTATATGCATGTTTATTGTTTAATATGCATGTTTATTGTTTATTTGTTTATTTGTAAGGTTGTTTCATATTGATATTTTTTTATTGTTGGTATCAAAAGTTTTTAGTGATTATCTTTCCAATTGGTATTAAGAATTTTGTTTTATTGATTGGTACTAAGAGCTTAAATTTTTTCATTGAAATTTTTATTGGTATCAAAAGTAATTTTTTAAGAACATGTTTATTTTAAAAAGGTAAAGGAATTTATTTTAAAAGTTTGGTATCAAGAGCATGCTTATTTCATGTTTGGTATCAAGAGCATGTTCATTTCATTATTTTATGCATGTTGATGCATATCCATGTTTAGTATTCATTGCATATATTTATTGTTTATTGCTATGCATGAGTTAAGGGGGAGCTTCTTTGAAACTTAACTTTAATCCATGCATATATAACTCCATGAGTTTTGTCATCATCAAAAAGGGGGAGATTGTAGGCCCAGAGGCCGTCCACTCTAGTTTTGATAATGATTAACTCATGTAGTTATAGTTTACTAATTATCTTATGATGTTTAGTTTCAGATACTTAACTAAGATATTAGTAGGTGATTAGCTTCAACAAAGATATTTTAGAGCTTTCACATGGTGATTCAAGAGCCCGGGCGTCAAAGTTCATATCTAGCACTCTTTGGAGTCAAGCTCGGTGGATCACGTTTGGAACGAGTCAACATGGAGACGACGCTCTACAAGAAGACTTCGGTACATAGTTTAGTTTATGTTTTAGATCCATTTGTTAAAGATTAGATAGTGTGATATGCTCAAGTTCACAACACACACACTTATTTAAAGTTTCATGTTTATTGGTTTTCGATTTTTGGTTTAACCGATCTTGGTTTTCATGAATAGATTAAATCAAAACAAGTTTACATGGTTTAATGTATATTAGATTTGTTCTATATACATGTATGTTTCATCTATTAAACAAACTTAGTTTGATAGTCTATTTCATGAGTTTGGTGTTTTGGTATTTTAACAAAACGTATTTTGGATTTATTTGTCAAAAACATTGATATATATCTTTATATGTATATTGGATAATATCCATATACTATATGCTTCAAGTTGTTTCAAATATCATGTTTTTGTATTTGGATGAGTTTTGGACAAAACGAATTTTCAATTCAAAATTCAAGTTTTGAAAAATACGGATTTTGATTTTTGGCAAAATTTCTAAGTGACAAAAATGGTTCAAATTGTTTGAAATATGTGTTGAATTTTTTCACGCATGTTTATTTATCAAAGTATTATACTGAAACTATTTTTTGAATTTTTAGAATTTTATGGGATTTATTTGGTAAATAAAAACCCACTTTTTAAGTCCTGAATTTCTGTTTGCCAGGCTCTGGCGGTCGACCGGACCAGGAGCCGGTCGACCGGAATGGTCGACCGGTGTGCACACAAACGTGCACAAGGCCATATCAGTTGGCCGGTCGACCGAGCGGTCGACCGACTGAAGGCAACCCACTTTCAGGTTGCCCCGGTCGACCGGGCGGTCGACTGGCCAGAGAGCTGTTGCTCTCTGGTTCTGGGCACGGTCGACCGGGCGGTCGACCGGCAGGCTCAACGGTCAAAAATTTGACCGTTGGCTGGTCGACCGGCCAGTCGATCGGAAGGCCATTCTGGGCCTAGTCAGCTGTCAACGGGCAGATTTTGATTGGGATTATAAATACCCCAATCCTTGTATGTTTTTCACCAAGTTTTAAAGAGCCAAAATTTCAGAGCTTCTCTAGTTTTTTATTACAAGTTTTAAAAAGAGTTTTAGAGCTTCAAAGATTTGATCTTCATTTATTTTCAAAGTGTTTTTATTTCAAAGAAAATAGTCTTTTTGGGAATTTGTTTTGGTCTAAAAATTCTATATCTATTTGGAGATTTTCCCAAGTGATTTTCTTTATTCAAAACATTTTGTTTTCCACACTTGAGCCATATCTTCTTATCCTATCTATTAGGATCTTTTATTTGTGAGAAAATTAGTTTGTGGCTGTGTAACCACCAAGTTGTAAACTTCCTTCATTGTGATATCCCCCCTCTAGTGAGAGGTGATTGATTTGGTATCCCTCTATTGTGAGATGATTGTGGAAGTTGTGGTTGGCTCCCTCTAGTGAGAGGTGGAGATTGTGTTTAGCTCTCTCTAGTGAGAGGTGGAGTTGGTGTTGGAATCCCTCAAGTGTGAGGTGATTGTTTTGTATTGGCTAAGTACCTACCCCTCTTGTGTGAGGTGGTTTTTGTGTTGGTTGTGCCTTGCCTCTAAGTGTAGATGTAGTATTCAGTTGAGAGAGGAGTTGTGTACTACCGATTGTATTGCCCCAAATCCTCAGTGGCGGTTCCCTGTGTGGATAAGTTAGTGGATTGAAAATCCTTCTGTGTGAAGGCGGGGACGTAGAGCTGTGTGCTCGAACCTCGAAACATATTCGTGTGTTAGCGATTGATCCACTTTCTCTTAACTCTCTCTATTACTTTGTGCATCTATTCATATTGCCATATCATTTAAATGCTTGTGTTGTTTGTGTGTGCCTCACTTGTGTTTAACCACGAGAGCTTCATATAGCACCTTAACTCTTATTCAGAGGAATCAAGAGGAGTTAGTCCAGAGCCCTTCACCGGGAATTTGGCTACACTCGTTGGTTACTTTAAGTGTGTTGCAATTTAGTTTTAATTTTCGCATTTTGTTCATTAGATTAGCCGTACACCTATTCACCCCTCTAGATATGCTTACAATTGGTATCAGAACCTACGCTCCTGATATTTGGTTTAACCACCTAGGAGTGTGATCTTGGTTTTGCTAATCTAACATTTGCATTTGTACACGTATATTGTTTACACACACTCATGGATTGCTTGACACCTCCCATGTTTGATGTCTCAAACATTGACATGTGAAAATTTAGGATGTTCATGTACTTGAAAACCCTAGGCTTGCATGTTTTCCTTGCCGCTACCTCCTATCTTGGTAATAGCAAGCATATAGAAGCCAATGCACAAGCCCTTGAGGCACTTAGAAGTACGCTTAATAAAGAATATTTGTGCTCAGTTTCTAACTGTGATTCCGCCTTTGTAGTGTGAAACACGTTGACCTCCTCCGAGCTACAAACGCCTAACATTATGGAGGATGAATCTAGTGGAGAATCGGAGCAACTATGCTTCATGGTTCAAGGGAATGACTCCCTTGAGGTATATTCGGAATCTCAATTAGATGATAATGATGCTAGTTCTTCTTGTGATGATTATGTTGATCTAAATGCTTTAAATGAAGAACTATCAATTGTATGTGAAAAATTATTAGAAAAATATAATCTTTTAAAAAAGAAGAGTTTTGAACTAAAAGAAGAAAATAAGGATTTGTGTTCAAAAGTAGATTTGGTTTTGCAAGAGAAAGTGAAGATTTCTAATGAAAGGGATTCATTGAAATCCAAACTTGATCTTGTTCTAAAAGAAAATGAAATTTTAAAAAAACAAAAATGATTGTGAAAATGTTTTGAAGAAAAATGAATCTTTAACTTCAAAACATGACTTTGTTTTAAAAGAAAATGATTCTTTGAAAAACAAAATTATTTCTATTTCAAAAGAATTAGATTTGGTTTCTAAGAAGAATATTGTTTTGAAAAATGATTTAGACACACATGTTTGCCATGCTAGTGTAGCTTCTTCATCTAGCTTACCTATTGCTTGCACCTCCTCTTCTATGATTGAAAATGATATTTGTATGCTTAAAAAGACTGTTAATTTTTTGGGCTCTACTTTGAGCCATTGTGCCATGAACCACTCACGTTTGGAATCTATATTTCGAAAGAAACAAGTTTCATCTTTACATGCACACCATCCACGGCATACACATGCTTCGCACGTTCATGTACACAACACTATGTATGCTTATGTGTACACTTGTACACATTGTGGACGTAAGGCCACCTTGCTAAGTTTTGCTATGATCGTATACATGATTCAAATTTAGCAACTAAATTTGTTTGGGTTAGGAAAGGAACAAACCCCCATGGACCCAAAAGAGTATGGGTACCAAAGACCACCCCTATTGTATTTGATGTAGGTGTGGGCTCTCGCATGACGTGAGAGTGATGGTGCCTTGAGGTGGATGCGTTCCGAGCTTAAAAGAGGACTATTTAGATGCATCACTTTCAAGGGGAGTTTGGTGGAAGGACCACCTTGTTTTGGAGACATGGAGAGTTGCCCTCATGGTTTTGGTAACAATCTCTTACTCCTCATTTTGTTTACATGCTTTTCATATCATTGATTTTAGCATGTTATGATGTTTCATGATTAGTATGTTATATGCCATGATATTTAGATTAGTGATATACATGATCAGTTATTTGAGACACCGATGTTTAATATGAATTTATATCATTGTGTTCTCACATTTGTTTTAACTAATGTGTATGTTCTAGATCTATGCATGTGCATGTACATAATGATCATATGTATGTTTATGAGTTTTTATTTTGATGCTTCATGTTTTGATTACATGTTTGGATGTTAGTTTTCATTAAAACTTAGATATATACTTGTACAACTAGTGAGCCAAGAATAGATCATTATATGTTTGTTCTTGAAAGCTCATTTATACTTATTAGATGTACTAGTATAACCTAGTTTTGACGATTCATGCATTTGACTTGTATTCTCATTTTCTACATGTTTTTCATGTTTGTATGTTTAGCTTCATGTATATGTCTGTTGTGTCTAAACTATTAGCTATACATATACATCCTTGAACCACTTGCCTTCATGCATATACTTTTGTGGACTCGTTATGTTTTGGATATGTATGTATACTTTAGTTTGTACATGACATACATAAACCTTTGAAGAATTCTAGTTTTGATGATTTTCATGTTTTTAAGGAATTTCATATTGAGCTAAATTGACTATTTTTGTGATAATGTGTTTCACATAACTCTTATACACTCACTTTATTTATTGTTTTCTCATGATTTTATTTCATGAGTATGATATGGGCTTTATAGATTTTGAGTGTTTGATGATCATGTGATTTACTTATTTTTCATGAAATTTATTTTTGTTTATTCCTTACTTGAAGGATTTCGTACTAGTTTACAAAATTTTCTTATAACTAGTTCGTATTCTTTATTTTGGAAGAGTTTTCAATTATGCTAAACTATTTTCAAACCTATTTTTGAAAACCTTTTCCATTTAAGGGCAGTTGGTTGGGCGACCATGCCTTGTATGCTTCTTATTGAAAATCTTTTTAAACATGTGCATGAAATGGGTAGAAGGTAATATGAGTTATACACTTGATCTTATTGTGTTTCAATTGGTATCATTGGATCTTTTCAATTGGTATCACTAGTGACATTTTTTTTGTATACTCATATATGTTTCTATATATGTATGATTACACTTCAAATAGTATCAATTTCGATTGGTATTCAATTTTTCATACATATATATGATTTATTTGTACTTACTATATCTCTATATCCTTGAGCACAAATTTTGGTTATGCTAACTTGATTTTAAATGACTATTATATTTCAATTGATTATGTTCAATAGGTATCATATACAAGTTTATGCATCATTTTATTTGGTATTTCATAAAGGGGGAGAAATTTATATTTCATATTTTAATTGATATTTTACTCCCACACTTTATGTTGAAATATAATTAAAAAAATGATATTGATTATTTTTGGTATCATATGCTTTTTAATAAAAAATTATTACTTTCAATTGGTACTAATCTTTTCATATTGGTATCAAGATTACCTATAAGTTTACTTACAATTGGTATCAAAATTTTTGATTAAATACTTTAAAATAATTTATTTATTACAATTTGTATATATTAAAAACATTTGTTTTATATACCTTCAATTGGTATGTTTTATTTATTTTATTGATATCATGATGAATGAAATTGATATATCTTTTCTTACAATTGGTATCATAAAGTTTTGTTTTGATTTCACCCCTTATTGATATTATTTTTGTTTAAGACAAAAAGGAGGAGAACATTGTTTTTATTATTTTTTTTGACCCCTTTGTTGATGATTGACAAAAAGGGGGAGAAGTATTGAGTTTATATGCATGTTTATTGTTTAATATGCATGTTTATTGTTTATTTGTTTATTTGTAAGGTTGTTTAATATTGATATTTTATTTATTGTTGGTATCAAAAGCTTTTAGTGATTATCTTTCCAATTTGTATCAAGAATTTTGTTTTATTGATTGGTATCAAGAGTTTAAGTTTTTTCATTGAAATTTTTATTGGTATTAAAAGCAATTATTTAAGAACATGTTTATTTTAAAAAGGTAAAGGAATTTTTTTTAAAAGTTTGGTATCAAGAGCATGCTTATTTCATGTTTGGTATCAAGAGCATGTTCATTTCATTGTTTTATGCATGTTGATGCATATCCATGTTTAGTATTCATTGCATATATTTATTGTTTATTGCTATGCATGTGTTAAGGGGGAGTTTCTGTAAATCACTTAGAGGGGGTGAATAGGTGATGGCTAATCTAATGGTCACTAAATGCGGAATTAAAAACTATTATGACCTTAAACTAAAATTATTAAACTAAACACCAAGTATAACACAAGAGTGTAGCCGAATTCCCCGTGAAGGGCTCTGGACTAACTCCTCTAGATTCCCCTAGATAAGGGTTGAGGTGCCGCGTTGGCTCTCTTCGTTGAATACAAGTGTTAGCAAACAATCCCCAAGCATATATCAATTAAGCACACAATATATATCAAGCATGTAAAGATAAACACAATAGAAGCATGCAAGATATAAACAAGAGACAAAGAGAGAGTGAGCAATCGCAAACACAAGGGATTTGTTTTGAGGTTCGAGCACCCCTGCTCTACATCCCCGCCTTCGACACACGAAGGATTTCTACTATAATCGATCCCCCGGATCACTCGGTGCCGCAACACCTACAAGCTCTCGGACTCCCTAGTCCGTACACACCGCAAGCTCTCTAGCTCGCCAAGGCTGCACCTCAAACAAGAGTTCACACACGAACTCGAAACCACCGCGAACAAACTTTTCCGCCTCCTCAAAGTACAAGAAATGATCTCTTGGTGATCTAAACACTTTGATCACCAATAAACACTCTCACAACAAACCCTATAGGTAGATATAGCAATGGATAGCTCAAGTGTTTGTGTGAGAAAAACTAGGATGAAAATTATGGAGGAAAACTCAAGAAAATCACTTTTAAAACACTCTTGGTAAACTCCCCTTTTGATTGGAAATATTTGGCTCTAAAACTTGTGGATATAACTACTGAAATGAATGGGAAAACTAGCCCAAAACTCTTCTTAAAATCTTAATCAAAACAGCCCCCAAATGTCCCAATTTATAGAGCTAGAAAAACTAGCCGTTGGGGTCTGACAGAGCTGCCGGTCGACTGCCCGGTCGACCGTAACGGTCAGAAATCCGACCGTTGGGGCTTCGGTCGACCGGCCCTGTCGACCGAGCCTCTGGAACAGAGAGCAAACTCTCTGTCGGTCGACCGCTCGGTCGACCGGGGTTTTCCAGAGAGCAGCAACTCTCTGGCGGTCGACCGGTGGCTCGACCGGCCCTCCAGTGCACAAAGGCGTGCACGTCTGTGCACGTCGGTCGACCGCCCGGTCGACCGACTTCAGAACTCAGTCGACCGGTCGATCGACAGCCTGTAAACAGAAAATTGGGATTTAAAACTTGGTCTTTTTGGCTGAAATAAAATCCCATAAATTCACAAAAAATCTACAAAAATAGTTTTACCAATATACTTTGATAAACAAACATGCTTGCACAAAATCAAGACATGTTACAAATAATTTGGACCATTTTTGTAATATGGAAAAATTGGCTCAAATGAAAAACAGTATTTTTCAAACTTGATTTTTCAAAACTTGTTTTTCAAAACTTCACCAAATACAAAAACACGATATTTAAACTCTATAAAGCATAGTGTGTATGAATATGATCCACTACACAAACATGGTGAAATATCTATGTTTTTAACATTAAACTCTAAATATGGTTTTGGTTAAAACATATAAACTTGAATACCAAAAATCAAAATGATATTTTCTAAAATAGAAAATCTTTTGTAAAAACAAAACTATCAAGAGTGTGTGTGTGTATATGTACTTGAGAAATCCACCAACTATTCTATCCTTTACATTTTAACTAAAATAAAATCTTCTAAAACAAACCTAGACACAAGTCTTCATCTTCTTGAAGTCTTCACTTGAAGTCTTCTCATCTTCTTGACTTGGTCCAAACTCGATCCAAAGAGCTAGACTCCTCTTGAGTACTTGATGTGGTCTTGATGCACAAGCTCTTGAATCAAACCGTGTTAGCTCCAAAACTTGACTTTAAATCCTTTATTGAAGCTACACACCTACTAAGATCTTGATCATAAATCTGAAACTAATTAAACACAAGATCATTAGTAACATGACTACATGAGTTGATCATCATCAAAACTAGAGTGATGGGCCTTTGGGCCAACAATCTCCCCCTTTTTGATGATGACAAAACTCATGAAGTTATATATGCATGCATTAAAGTAAAGCTCTAAAGCTCCAAAGAAGCTCCCCCTTAATTCATGCATAACAAATAAACGAATAAGTATGTAATGTATGCTCATAAAATGTTTTTGGCCCAAAAGGTTACACTCTCCATTTGTTTAGAGTTTTGATGATAACAAAACACTTAAGAGCTATATTGGTACTAATAAGTTTGTTCAAGATGAGTTTCAGGTTAGTAATATTTTGAAGGCCATTGTTTAGCTTTTGCAAGACTTTCTAGGTTCATGGAGCAAATAAGGCAAATGGCACAAGAAGGAATGTTCATAGAAGAAAATGATCTAGCATGACATTGCATGGCTCAAGACTTCATTTTGGCTCAAGAGACTTCATTAGTTTTGTTTTTAGTTTTATAGTTTTGTTAAAGAATAGTGGATAGGTTGAAGCTCAAATACACACACATAAATTCAATACGTTTGGTTTTTGATTGAATCGGTTTTGGATTTCAAGTACATATATCTGGTTTTAGATTTGAACCAGTTTTAGTTCTGCTGATCTGCTTGACACCCTTTTATAGTTGTTATCATAACTTTTTATTTTTAAATTCAAATAACATGATTTAAATTGCATTTCAAAGATAACTTTCAGATCTAAATTTCTTATTCAATAATTATTTTCAGATTCAAATTTTAAAGATGTCAAATATTTGGTTGAACTCTGTTCTTGTTCTGAAAACAGCTTACAGTTTCTATTTTGACACCTATCAGTGTTTTATTGATAACGTTCTCATAAAAATAGATATTAAGTTTATTTCAGTTGAATTAAAAAGAAGACTTAAATATCTACAAATTATTCCTATATACCTTATTCTAAATTCGAACGTTTGCAGCCTGAAAAATGTGCTCAAAGTTGACCAATCTGCCAGATTGACAGTAATGGCTAATTTTCTGGCGGCTGACTTTTAACATGTTTTCAAAAAGTGTTTAAGTTTAAATAAAACGTGGTTAGCTGTATTAGAGGGTCAATTCTTCCTCTTATATTCAGATAAACTTTTCTATGTTTACTCTTCCTTAATTCTATATAAAGGGGTCATTAGGGTAGAGGTTTTCACAAAAAGCATTGGCAAAAATATTCAAAGTTTTCAAAGGCTTTCAAAAGAGTTTGGTCCTTGGTTTTTGTGCTGAAGAATCTCTCATCGCTGAAGTTTTATTTTCTAAACTCTCTGAATTTCATTTTCTTTTTCCACTTACAATATTTGAGCTTCAATTCTAACCATTGTTCTACAGGGTTCTTGTAAGGGAAAGAGGCTTTTGCAAAAGAGAGTTTGTGGTCTTTTGATCACCAAGAAGTACTTGTGTTCGAGATTGTGGAGTTGGGTACTCCGGTGTGATTGTAACTCTTTGTGAAGTTATAGTGGTTAGAAATCCTTCTGGGTGAAGGCGGGGATGTAGAGCTGGGTGCTCGAACCTCGGAAAAATTCTCGGTGTTTGCGTTTGGTTTACTTGCTCTTATCTCTTGCATTATATTCTTTACTTAAAATACTTGGTTGTATGTAATTGTAATTAATTTTTAAATTCCACATTAAGTTCACTAGATTAGCATTATCACCTATTCACCCCCCTCTAGGTGATTTCACATGTATGCAAATCTAGGAGATAAACATGCCAATCAAGCATAAAACAAATCAAATTCTTTTTCTCCTATTTGCAAAATAAAACATATATGTATAAACACAAAACTTACTCCCCCTTTATATAAAAGGAAAACATGCATATATCTCAAATACTTCTCCCCCTTTTTGTCATCATCAACAAAGGGGTTAAAGTAAAAATAAAATCAACAAATTTTTCTCCCCTTTTTTGTCATAAACAAAGAGATCACTAAGGGGTCAAATCAAAAACAAATCAATACAAGTTTATATGCGATATACATTCATGAAGAGGAAGACGCTAAGTTAGCTTCCCTACATATATGCATTACATGAAGAAGGGATGACAAGCCCCAATTCACATAACACATAATCTGTAATGCATAAGAGGAGATGTGAAGCTCTCCCTACACACGTGTATCACATAAAGAAGAGTTGTCAAGCTCCTCAATACAAGATACACTCAACATGAATCTATATGTGGAAGAGATGTTAAGCTCTCCTTGCATATAGGCAATACAAATAAAAAATGTTTTGATTTTAAATTGTTCAAACAAAATTTTGAATTTTCTCAATAAAACAAATTTTGAGATATCTTGTAAACAAACATTTTAAGATACCAATTATAAAAAAAAAAATCATGTTGATATCAATTGTAAAATAAACATTGCAAATTTTGAATTTTTTTTCAAATAGACAATACATATTGATACCAATTGTAAATTTATAACAATTTGAAATAGAAACATATTGATATCAATTGAAAAACTAATGCATAAGCTTTATTAAAATGTCAATGAGATACCAATTGAAAATAAAGTTTTAACTTAAGGTTAGCATAAACTTTGTGCTTTAAATATGTAAACCAATTGTAAAGCAAGCACACGAAAATCAGATATATGTATGAAAAGAGAATACCAATAGCAATTGATATTATGGAAATAATGAAGCATACATATATAGAAAACAAAATATGAGTATATACAAAATTATGAATTTAGATACCAATTGAAAAAATTCTAATGATACCAATTGAAAATAACAATATAGATCAAGTATATAACTCATAACCTACCACCCTTATATGCACAAGGTAAGGATTTTCAATAAAGCTTACAAGGCATACTCGCCCAGCCGACCGCCCATTAAGGTTGGAAGGAGTTTTCGAAAATAATTTTGAAAATAGTTAAGCATTGAAAATCTCTTCTGAATGAAGAATAATTAACTAGTTAAAAGTAATTTTTTGAAAAACTATTTAAAGATCCTTCAAAAACATGAAATCAAGACATATGATTTTCTTGAATCATACCAAATACACAAGAGTTGACACTTAAAATCGATAAAGCTCAAAAAGAATCATGAAACAAGGTTATGAATAAACAAATAAAGTGTGAGTGTACAAGAGTCATGTGTTTAGCATTTTCCATGAAAATAATCAGTGAAGCTCAAAACACAAATATCATTTTATCAAACAAATCATGAAAATTTATTTTTCATTTTAAAAGCAAACTTCAAGGTATATGTATGTTTTTATCCATCCTAACAATATACCTACATATCCCAAATATAAAAGAGTCTATCATATAATTTGCATGAAGGCAAGAGACTCTAAAAGGGTATACATGTATATTTATTAGATTTGAATAAAAATGCATATACATGAAGTAAAAATATGAAAATAGGCAAAACAAGTATAAATGAAAGAATCATCAAAACTAGCCTATATATGTGCTTATAGTGGGTACAAATGAGCATGAAGTGCAAACATATATGAATCAATTTGTTCTCACTATTTTGTAATATATGAATCAATTTGTTCTCACTATTTTGTAAGATCACCTAGAGGGGGGGTGAATAGGTGATGGCTAATCTAATGGTCACTTATGAACAAATAATGCGGAATTAAAACTAAGTTGACCAAATTAAACTTCTTTTAATTGAACACTTATGTATAACACAAGAGTGTTGCCGAATTCCCCTTGCGAGGCTCTGGACAAACTCCTCTAGATTCCCCTTGAATGGTTGAGGTGCCGCGTTGGCTCTCTTGGTTGAATACAAGTGTTAGCAACAATCCCACGCAAGTATATATCAAATATGCACAAGGGTATATCAAGCATGTAAAGTAAATACAATGTAAGTAATGCAAGATATAATAGAGACAAAAGGAGTAATAGAGCAAGAGTGAGCAATCGCAAACACAAAGGGTTTGTTTCGAGGTTCGAGCACACTTGCTCTACATCCCCGCCTTCGACACACGAAGGATTTTCACTATGCACGATCCAACCGGATCTCTCCTTGGTGCCGCAACACCTACAAGCCCTCGGACTCCAAAGTCCCTTACACACCACAAGCCCACCGGCTCGTCGAGGCCGCACCTCAAGCTACAAGTCCTCACTAGGACCCAACAACACCAAGTCCTCACTAGGACCCGAAACAAACCGCGAACACAACCGTCCGCCTTCTCAAAGAACAAAGATGAACTTTGGTGATCACAACTCTTGATCACCTAAAATCCTCTCACAATAACACTCCTATAGAATGAATAGCTCAATGGATGCTCAAGTGTTTGTGTGAGAAAGCAAGGAAAGAATCTTTGGTGAAAAACTCAAGATAATCTCTTTTACACTCTTTGATAAAACTCTCCTTTTAATTGGAAGTATTGACTCTAATTTTGTGGAGAAAAATCCTTCAGAAAGACTGGGAAAAACTAGCTCTAAGGTCTCCAAAAATCTTTGCTTAAAACAATGACAAAACCCCCTTTTATAGAGGCCAGAAAAATCTGACCGTTGGGCTCTGTCAGAGCTACCGGTCGACCGGTCCGGTCGACCGGCAACGGTCAAAAATCCGACCGTTGCAGCCTCCGGTCGACCGGCCCGGTCGACCGAGCAACTGGAGAAGAGAGTAAACTCTCTGTCGGTCGACCGGCCCGGTCGACCGATGTTTCCCGAGAGCAAAGCTCTCTGAAGCGGTCGACCGGCCCGGTCGACCGTTCTCCAGTGCACACTGGCGTGCACGTCGTGCACGTCCGGTCGACCGACCCGGTCGACGGCCTCTGTCAGTTCTGAAAAATCAGAACTGGCAGAACCAGAAAATGGGGATTAAGGATTGGTCTTTTGGCTTAATAAAATCCCAGAAATTCACAGTAAATCCAGAAAAATAGTTTCAATCAAAATAAAAACTGTTTTTCTAAAGATATGTTTTTCTAAACTTGTTTTTTCATAACTTCACAAAATACAAAAACAAGATATTTTGAACTTATAAAGTAAAGTGTGTATGGATATGATCCACCACACAATCAAGATGAAATATCTAGTTTTTGACATAAAGCACTAAACTTGTTTTGGTTAAAGGATATGTATATAAGAAATTACCAAAACCCAAAGTAGATATTTGTCATAAGGAAAAACTCATCAAATACAAAAACAAGATATACTTTTAAAGCATAGTGTGTATGGATATGATCCACTACACAAATAAGATGAATATCTAGTTTTTGACATAAGGCTCTAAACATGGTTTTGGATATAAGATATGTATACATGAATACCAAAAATCAAATTGTATTTTATCACAAATGAAAATCTTTTATGAAAATCATTCTATCAAGAGTTCTATCAAGAGTGTGTGTGTGATATAGACTTGAGCAATCCACCAACTATTCTATCCTTTACATTTTATCTAAAATAAATCTTATAAAAACAAACCTAGACTCAAGTCTTCATCTTCTTGAAGTCTTCACTTGAAGTCTTCTCATCTTCTTGACTTGGTCCACATGCAATCCACCGAGCTCATCTCTAGATGTGGTCTTGATGCATAGGCTCGTGAATCAACCGGTGCTAGCTTCCAACTTGACTTTAAATCCTTTGTTGAAGCTCCACACCTACTAAGATCTTGATAATGAATCTGTCACTAATTAAACACAAGATCATTAGTAATCATAACTTCATGAGTTGATCATCATCAAAACTAGAGTGATGGGCCTTTGGGCCAACAATCTCCCCCTTTTTGATGATGACAAAACTCATGACGTTATATATGCATGGATTAAAGTAAAGCTTCAAAGAAGCTCCCCCTTAACTCATGCATAGACATAAATAATAAGATATGGCAATGAAGCATATGACATGTATGCAAATGTAGGAGATGCAATCATATAAATCAAATCTTAAATCAAATCTTTTTCTCCTATTTGCAAATCAAAGACATACATGCATAAAACATAAATCTTACTCCCCCTTAAGCAAGGAAGACATGCATATATCACAATACTTACAAATACTTCTCCCCCTTTTTGTCAATCATCAACAAAGGGTTCAAAGTAAAAATACATCAAACAAATTTTCTCCCCCTTTTTGTCAAAAACAATGAAATCAAAGAGGGGTAATCAAAACAATCAATAAAATTTATATGCGATATAAATTCATGAAGAGGAAGACGCTAAGTTAGCTTCCCTACACATATGCATTACATGAAGAAGGGATGATAAGCCCCAATTCACATAACACATATTATGTAATGCATAAGAGGAGATGTGAAGCTCCTCCTACACACGTGTACCACATAAAAGAAAAGATGTTAAGCTTCTCAATACACAATACACTCAACATGAATCTACATATGGAAGAGATGTTAAGCTCTCCTTGCATATAGACAATACAAATCAAAAATTTTGAATTTTTCTCATCAAAACAAAATCATTAATTCTATTTTATCAAAACAAATTTTGAATTTTCTCTTTGATATCAAATAAAAAATATTGATACCATTTTAAAATCTAATGCATAAGCTTGAAAAATAAGATTTGAATTAAGCTTAGCATTAACAACACATGAAGAATTCGAACTAGTTAAATGAGAGTGTTTAACAACTAGTACGAAATCCTTCTATCAAGGAATAAATCTAAGGATTTTCATGAAATAGCAATGAAACACAAAACACTCAAACACTCTAATCTATAAAGTCCAAATAGTTTCAAAAGAAGTGAGTGTACTAATGTTATGTGAAACATGGCATCATGAAAATGGCAATAAGGTACAATATTCCTTAGAAAATCATAAACATCATAATCATCTCACATTTTTTTTTTTTATTAAATCATTGAAAACAAAATCTATATGTCAAGATATATGTATGTTTTGACAATACATGAAATATACATACATATCTCTTAAACTCAAGTGAGTCTATATGAATGGATTTGCATTGAAGGCAAAAGACTCAAGAGTTATACATGTATATTTTAAGGTTTGGCAAAACACACATATACATGAAATAAAAGGCACATGATCATAAATCAAATCCAAAAGGTGAACATAAGTTTAAATATGTATGAATCATCAAAACTAAGCAATACAAGTACATTTCAAGGGTTCAAATAAGCATTTAAGCACACTTACTAATAGATCCTTTTGAGGCCCATGATATGTTCAAGTATAAATCCTAGTGTTGACAAAAACTAACATATAAACTAATATTCAAATCATGAAGCATTAAATTTTAAGAAAAATTGAATCATGTGACAATCTCAAAAACTATTTGAAGAATACATAACTAGTATAAATTGTTTTTGAAAACTAGTTAAAGATCCTTCAAATATGTCAAATCATATGTTTTTCATGAATGAGACTAAGTACATAAAAAATCCAAGCACTCATAGTCCATAAAGCTCATAAATATATTTTTGAATAAAAGATGAGTGTTCAAAGGTTATGTAAATAGCATTTTCATGAAAGTAGAAAGTGAAGCATGAATCTCATGAAAATCTTATTTTTCATCTTAAAACAAATCATATATTTTTCATAAAGCAATACTAAATACACAAAGATTTAATCACTCATGGTCTATAAAGCTCAAAATATTTGTATCATAAAGATGAGTGTTCAAAGGATCATGTAAATAGTATTTTTATGAAAGTAGTCATTCAAGCTCAAAAAAAAAAGATCATAAATCACATTTTATTTTACACATGTTTTAATCTTTAATACAAATCAAAAACATGAAAAATCATCATTTTTTTTTTATTATTTATTTAAAATACTAATCTTCATGGTATATGTATGATTTTCCAATTCTAACAATATGCATACATATCCCAAATCTAAAGGAGTCCAAATATATTGCATGAAGGCAAATGACTCAAGGGTATACATGTATATTTATTAGATTTGAATTAAACACACATATACATGAAGTAAAATCAAAGATAGGCATAACAAGTATAAATGACCGAATCATCAAAACTAGCCTATACACATGCATATAGTGGATACAAATGAGTATGAAGTTCAAATATATATGAGTCAATTGTAGTTCACTATTCATATATGTATAAATGCAAGTTCTGACACATTCTACATTTAAGCATGTAAATGCCACATGAAAACACACAAAATCTTAAAACATGAACATGCTATGAATATGACATAAATAATAAGCATGTACAAAAAAAAAATAAGAGTTTTAGAGATGTTACCAACTCCAAAGCTCCAAATATGGTGGTCTTTCCACCAAAATTTCCTGATAGCAATGCATCCAAATGTTTATCCATCATGTCCATTGCATCCGCTATCAAGGCACCAATCCTCTCACGTTTTGTGAGAGCCCTCACCTACATCAAAATCAAAAGGTGGGGGTTTTGGTACCCATATTTTCTTGGGTCCTATGGGGTTAGTCTTGTAAGGAACCCAAGCATTTTTAATTTTATCAAAAATAAGAACATTTAACCTTTCATAACAAATTTTCTTAGATGGCCTTTGCGGCCACAATGTGTACATGTGTACACCTTAGCATACTTATGAGTGGGAGTGTGAGCATGATGTGCATCATAAGCATGTGCATGATGTGAATGTGCCCGAGTATGAGGAACTTGTTTCTTTTGAAACAAGGATTCCAATCTAGTATGATTGAATGCACATGAGCTCAAATTAGAGCTCAAATTTTCTATCTTATTTTTCAAATTCTTAATCTCATTAGTTGTGGCATGTAAAGCATGGTGAGATAAAGAATCATTTTTCTTTTTCTTTTGAAAAACATTATCCTTTTCTTTTTCAACAAATTTTCTTTTTAAAGATTTATTTTCTTGAAAAACGATTTCCTTTTGTTTTTCCACCAAATCAATCTTATCCTTCAAAATAGTGTTCCCTTCACATAAATCATTCAATTTTGAAAATAAGGAAACATTCTCATTTTTCAAAACTTTATTTTCTTTTTCTAAACATGCAAGTTTATCTCTAAAAGAATCATTTTCTACATGCATGCAATCAATGTTCTTTTTCAAATTCTTGTTATCTTTTTCCAAACATGCAATGTTATCTCTAAAAGAGTCATGTTCTACATGCATGCAAGCAATATCCTTTTTCAAATTTTTATTTTCCTTTTAATTATGTCATATCTCTCAAGCAATAATTGGCAAAATGAATTTAGCTCATCATATGACATAGTAGCATCCTCATCCTCGGATTCGGAAGTTACCTCAAGGGGGTTATCCCCTTGGACCATGTAGCACTTGTTGGAGGTGTCGCTTCCAACATCCGAATCGCTCCCGGCATAATATAGATCCTTTTCGCCAAGGGAGGTGATGATGTTCCAAGCTACAAAAGCCGATTCAATGTTAGAAACCCTAGATAAATAATCATCATTTAGGGTACATTTAAGAGCATGAAGGGCTTTTGCATTAGCCTCAAAATTCTTACCATTTAAGTAATATGCATTATTAGATATGGCAGATAAACATGAAATCCTAAGGCCTTGAGGTACAATGACATCTTAACCTTCCAAATTTGGATGTTAAGAATATCAAAGGTGGGTGGTGACATGAAGTCCATGGTGAGGTGTATGTGTACAAAAATATTGTGATTAGCCTAAAGGAGGATCTTTAACTCTTAGGTTGTTAGACCCAAATCAAGAGCACTAGCTCTGATACCAATTGTAAGATCACCTAGAGGGGGGTGAATAGGTGATGGCTAATCTAATGGTCACTTATGAACAAATAATGCGGAATTAAAACTAAGTTGACCAAATTAAACTTCTTTTAATTGAACACTTATGTATAACACAAGAGTGTTGCCGAATTCCCCTTGCGAGGCTCTGGACAAACTCCTCTAGATTCCCCTTGAATGGGTTGAGGTGCCGCGTTGGCTCTCTTGGTTGAATACAAGTGTTAGCAACAATCCCACGCAAGTATATATCAAATATGCACAAGGGTATATCAAGCATGTAAAGTAAATACAATGTAAGTAATGCAAGATATAATAGAGACAAAAGGAGTAAGAGAGCAAGAGTGAGCAATCGCAAACACAAAGGGTTTGTTTCGAGGTTCGAGCACACTTGCTCTACATCCCCGCCTTCGACACACGAAGGATTTCCACTATGCACGATCCAACCGGATCTCTCCTTGGTGCCGCAACACCTACAAGCCCTCGGACTCCCAAAGTCCCTTACACACCACAAGCCCACCGCTCGTCGAGGCCGCACCTCAAGCTACAAGTCCTCACTAGGACCCAACAACACCAAGTCCTCACTAGGACCCGAAACAAACCGCGAACACAACCGTCCGCCTTCTCAAAGAACAAAGATGAACTTTGGTGATCACAACTCTTGATCACCTAAAATCCTCTCACAATAACACTCCTATAGAATGAATAGCTCAATGGATGCTCAAGTGTTTGTGTGAGAAAGCAAGGAAAGAATCTTTGGTGAAAAACTCAAGATAATCTCTTTTACACTCTTTGATAAAACTCTCCTTTTAATTGGAAGTATTGACTCTAATTTTTGTGGAGAAAAATCCTTCAGAAAGACTGGGAAAAACTAGCTCTAAGGTCTCCAAAAATCTTTGCTTAAAACAATGACAAAACCCCCTTTTATAGAGGCCAGAAAAATCTGACCGTTGGGCTCTGTCAGAGCTACCGGTCGACCGGTCCGGTCGACCGGCAACGGTCAAAAATCCGACCGTTGCAGCCTCCGGTCGACCGGCCCGGTCGACCGAGCAACTGGAGAAGAGAGTAAACTCTCTGTCGGTCGACCGGTCCGGTCGACCGATGTTTCCCGAGAGCAAAGCTCTCTGAAGCGGTCGACCGGCCCGGTCGACCGTTCTCCAGTGCACACTGGCGTGCACGTCGTGCACGTCCGGTCGACCGACCCGGTCGACCGGCCTCTGTCAGTTCTGAAAAATCAGAACTGGCAGAACCAGAAAATGGGGATTAAGGATTGGTCTTTTGGCTTAATAAAATCCCAGAAATTCACAGTAAATCCAGAAAAATAGTTTCAATCAAAATAAAAACTGTTTTTTCTAAAGATATGTTTTTCTAAACTTGTTTTTTCATAACTTCACAAAATACAAAAACAAGATATTTTGAACTTATAAAGTAAAGTGTGTATGGATATGATCCACCACACAATCAAGATGAAATATCTAGTTTTTGACATAAAGCACTAAACTTGTTTTGGTTAAAGGATATGTATATAAGAAATTACCAAAACCCAAAGTAGATATTTTGTCATAAGGAAAAACTCATCAAATACAAAAACAAGATATACTTTTAAAGCATAGTGTGTATGGATATGATCCACTACACAAATAAGATGAATATCTAGTTTTTGACATAAGGCTCTAAACATGGTTTTGGATATAAGATATGTATACATGAATACCAAAAATCAAATTGTATTTTATCACAAATGAAAATCTTTTATGAAATCATTCTATCAAGAGTTCTATCAAGAGTGTGTGTGTGATATAGACTTGAGCAATCCACCAACTATTCTATCCTTTACATTTTATCTAAAATAAATCTTATAAAAACAAACCTAGACTCAAGTCTTCATCTTCTTGAAGTCTTCACTTGAAGTCTTCTCATCTTCTTGACTTGGTCCACATGCAATCCACCGAGCTCATCTCTAGATGTGGTCTTGATGCATAGGCTCGTGAATCAACCGGTGCTAGCTTCCAACTTGACTTTAAATCCTTTGTTGAAGCTCCACACCTACTAAGATCTTGATAATGAATCTGTCACTAATTAAACACAAGATCATTAGTAATCATAACTTCATGAGTTGATCATCATCAAAACTAGAGTGATGGGCCTTTGGGCCAACAATCTCCCCCTTTTTGATGATGACAAAACTCATGACGTTATATATGCATGGATTAAAGTAAAGCTTCAAAGAAGCTCCCCCTTAACTCATGCATAGACATAAATAATAAGATATGGCAATGAAGCATATGACATGTATGCAAATGTAGGAGATGCAATCATATAAATCAAATCTTAAATCAAATCTTTTTCTCCTATTTGCAAATCAAAGACATACATGCATAAAACATAAATCTTACTCCCCCTTAAGCAAGGAAGACATGCATATATCACAAATACTTACAAATACTTCTCCCCCTTTTTGTCAATCATCAACAAAGGGTTCAAAGTAAAAATACATCAAACAAATTTTCTCCCCCTTTTTGTCAAAAACAATGAAATCAAAGAGGGGTAATCAAAACAATCAATAAAATTTATATGCGATATAAATTCATGAAGAGGAAGACGCTAAGTTAGCTTCCCTACACATATGCATTACATGAAGAAGGGATGATAAGCCCCAATTCACATAACACATATTATAATGCATAAGAGGAGATGTGAAGCTCCTCCTACACACGTGTACCACATAAAGAAAAGATGTTAAGCTTCTCAATACACAATACACTCAACATGAATCTACATATGGAAGAGATGTTAAGCTCTCCTTGCATATAGACAATACAAATCAAAAATTTTGAATTTTTCTCATCAAAACAAAATCATTAATTCTATTTTATCAAAACAAATTTTGAATTTTCTCTTTGATATCAAATAAAAAATATTGATACCATTTTAAAATCTAATGCATAAGCTTGAAAAATAAGATTTGAATTAAGCTTAGCATTAACAACACATGAAGAATTCGAACTAGTTAAATGAGAGTGTTTAACAACTAGTACGAAATCCTTCTATCAAGGAATAAATCTAAGGATTTCATGAAATAGCAATGAAACACAAAACACTCAAACACTCTAATCTATAAAGTCCAAATAGTTTCAAAAGAAGTGAGTGTACTAATGTTATGTGAAACATGGCATCATGAAAATGGCAATAAGGTACAATATTCCTTAGAAATCATAAACATCATAATCATCTCACATTTTTTTTTTATTAAATCATTGAAAACAAAATCTATATGTCAAGATATATGTATGTTTTGACAATACATGAAATATACATACATATCTCTTAAACTCAAGTGAGTCTATATGAATGGATTTGCATTGAAGGCAAAAGACTCAAGAGTTATACATGTATATTTTAAGGTTTGGCAAAACACACATATACATGAAATAAAAGGCACATGATCATAAATCAAATCCAAAAGGTGAACATAAGTTTAAATATGTATGAATCATCAAAACTAAGCAATACAAGTACATTTCAAGGGTTCAAATAAGCATTTAAGCACACTTACTAATAGATCCTTTTGAGGCCCATGATATGTTCAAGTATAAATCCTAGTGTTGACAAAAACTAACATATAAACTAATATTCAAATCATGAAGCATTAAATTTTAAGAAAAATTGAATCATGTGACAATCTCAAAAACTATTTGAAGAATACATAACTAGTATAAATTGTTTTTGAAAACTAGTTAAAGATCCTTCAAATATGTCAAATCATATGTTTTTCATGAATGAGACTAAGTACATAAAAAATCCAAGCACTCATAGTCCATAAAGCTCATAAATATATTTTGAATAAAAGATGAGTGTTCAAAGGTTATGTAAATAGCATTTTCATGAAAGTAGAAAGTGAAGCATGAATCTCATGAAAATCTTATTTTTCATCTTAAAACAAATCATATATTTTTCATAAAGCAATACTAAATACACAAAGATTTAATCACTCATGGTCTATAAAGCTCAAAATATTTTGTATCATAAAGATGAGTGTTCAAAGGATCATGTAAATAGTATTTTTATGAAAGTAGTCATTCAAGCTCAAAAAAAAAAGATCATAAATCACATTTTATTTTACACATGTTTTAATCTTTAATACAAATCAAAAACATGAAAATCATCAATTTTTTTTTATTATTTATTTAAAATACTAATCTTCATGGTATATGTATGATTTATCCAATTCTAACAATATGCATACATATCCCAAATCTAAAGGAGTCCAATATATATTGCATGAAGGCAAATGACTCAAGGGTATACATGTATATTTATTAGATTTGAATTAAACACACATATACATGAAGTAAATCAAAGATAGGCATAACAAGTATAAATGACCGAATCATCAAAACTAGCCTATACACATGCATATAGTGGATACAAATGAGTATGAAGTTCAAATATATATGAGTCAATTGTAGTTCACTATTCATATATGTATAAATGCAAGTTCTGACACATTCTACATTTAAGCATGTAAATGCCACATGAAAACACACAAAATCTTAAAACATGAACATGCTATGAATATGACATAAATAATAAGCATGTACAAAAAAAAATAAGAGTTTTAGAGATGTTACCAACTCCAAAGCTCCAAATATGGTGGTCTTTCCACCAAAATTTCCTGATAGCAATGCATCCAAATGTTTATCCATCATGTCCATTGCATCCGCTATCAAGGCACCAATCCTCTCACGTTTTGTGAGAGCCCTCACCTACATCAAAATCAAAGGTGGGTTTGGTACCCATATTTTCTTGGGTCCTATGGGGTTAGTCTTGTAAGGAACCCAAGCATTTTTAATTTTATCAAAAATAAGAACATTTAACCTTTCATAACAAAATTTTCTTAGATGGCCTTTGCGGCCACAATGTGTACATGTGTACACCTTAGCATACTTATGAGTGGGAGTGTGAGCATGATGTGCATCATAAGCATGTGCATGATGTGAATGTGCCCGAGTATGAGGAACTTGTTTCTTTTGAAACAAGGATTCCAATCTAGTATGATTGAATGCACATGAGCTCAAATTAGAGCTCAAATTTTCTATCTTATTTTTCAAATTCTTAATCTCATTAGTTGTGGCATGTAAAGCATGGTGAGATAAAGAATCATTTTTCTTTTTCTTTTGAAAAACATTATCCTTTTCTTTTTCAACAAATTTTCTTTTTAAAGATTTATTTTCTTGAAAAACGATTTCCTTTTGTTTTTCCACCAAATCAATCTTATCCTTCAAAATAGTGTTCCCTTCACATAAATCATTCAATTTTGAAAATAAGGAAACATTCTCATTTTTCAAAACTTTATTTTCTTTTTCTAAACATGCAAGTTTATCTCTAAAAGAATCATTTTCTACATGCATGCAATCAATGTTCTTTTTCAAATTCTTGTTATCTTTTTCCAAACATGCAATGTTATCTCTAAAAGAGTCATGTTCTACATGCATGCAAGCAATATCCTTTTTCAAATTTTTATTTTCCTTTTTAATTATGTCATATCTCTCAAGCAATAATTGGCAAAATGAATTTAGCTCATCATATGACATAGTAGCATCCTCATCCTCGGATTCGGAAGTTACCTCAAGGGGGTTATCCCCTTGGACCATGTAGCACTTGTTGGAGGTGTCGCTTCCAACATCCGAATCGCTCCCGGCATAATATAGATCCTTTTCGCCAAGGGAGGTGATGATGTTCCAAGCTACAAAAGCCGATTCAATGTTAGAAACCCTAGATAAATAATCATCATTTAGGGTACATTTAAGAGCATGAAGGGCTTTTGCATTAGCCTCAAAATTCTTACCATTTAAGTAATATGCATTATTAGATATGGCAAGATAAACATGAAATCCTAAGGCCTTGAGGTACAATGACATCTTAACCTTCCAAATTTGGATGTTAAGAATATCAAAGGTGGGTGGGGACATGAAGTCCATGGTGAGGTGTATGTGTACAAAAATATTGTGATTAGCCTAAAGGAGGATCTTTAACTCTTAGGTTGTTAGACCCAAATCAAGAGCACTAGCTCTGATACCAATTGTAAGATCACCTAGAGGGGGGGTGAATAGGTGATGGCTAATCTAATGGTCACTTATGAACAAATAATGCGGAATTAAAACTAAGTTGACCAAATTAAACTTCTTTTAATTGAACACTTATGTATAACACAAGAGTGTTGCCGAATTCCCCTTGCGAGGCTCTGGACAAACTCCTCTAGATTCCCCTTGAATGGGTTGAGTGCCGCGTTGGCTCTCTTGGTTGAATACAAGTGTTAGCAACAATCCCACGCAAGTATATATCAAATATGCACAAGGGTATATCAAGCATGTAAAGTAAATACAATGTAAGTAATGCAAGATATAATAGAGACAAAAGGAGTAAGAGAGCAAGAGTGAGCAATCGCAAACACAAAGGGTTTGTTTCGAGGTTCGAGCACACTGCTCTACATCCCCGCCTTCGACACACGAAGGATTTCCACTATGCACGATCCAACCGGATCTCTCCTTGGTGCCGCAACACCTACAAGCCCTCGGACTCCCAAAGTCCCTTACACACCACAAGCCCACCGGCTCGTCGAGGCCGCACCTCAAGCTACAAGTCCTCACTAGGACCCAACAACACCAAGTCCTCACTAGGACCCGAAACAAACCGCGAACACAACCGTCCGCCTTCTCAAAGAACAAAGATGAACTTTGGTGATCACAACTCTTGATCACCTAAAATCCTCTCACAATAACACTCCTATAGAATGAATAGCTCAATGGATGCTCAAGTGTTTGTGTGAGAAAGCAAGGAAAGAATCTTTGGTGAAAACTCAAGATAATCTCTTTTACACTCTTTGATAAAACTCTCCTTTTAATTGGAAGTATTGACTCTAATTTGTGGAGAAAAATCCTTCAGAAAGACTGGGAAAAACTAGCTCTAAGGTCTCCAAAAATCTTTGCTTAAAACAATGACAAAACCCCCTTTTATAGAGGCCAGAAAAATCTGACCGTTGGGCTCTGTCAGAGCTACCGGTCGACCGGTCCGGTCGACCGCAACGGTCAAAAATCCGACCGTTGCAGCCTCCGGTCGACCGGCCCGGTCGCCGAGCAACTGGAGAAGAGAGTAAACTCTCTGTCGGTCGACCGGCCCGGTCGACCGATGTTTTCCCGAGAGCAAAGCACTCTGAAGCGGTCGACCGGCCCGGTCGACCGTTCTCCAGTGCACACTGGCGTGCACGTCGTGCACGTCCGGTCGACCGACCCGGTCGACCGGCCTCTCTCAGTTCTGAAAAATCAGAACTGGCAGAACCAGAAATGGGGATTAAGGATTGTCTTTTGGCTTAATAAAATCCCAGAAATTCACAGTAAATCTAGAAAAATAGTTTCAATCAAAATAAAAACTGTTTTTCTAAAGATATGTTTTTCTAAACTTGTTTTTTCATAACTTCACAAAATACAAAAACAAGATATTTTGAACTTATAAAGTAAAGTGTGTATGGATATGATCCACCACACAATCAAGATGAAATATCTAGTTTTTGACATAAAGCACTAAACTTGTTTTGGTTAAAGGATATGTATATAAGAAATTACCAAAACCCAAAGTAGATATTTTGTCATAAGGAAAAACTCATCAAATACAAAAACAAGATATACTTTTAAAGCATAGTGTGTATGGATATGATCCACTACACAAATAAGATGAATATCTAGTTTTTGACATAAGGCTCTAAACATGGTTTTGGATATAAGATATGTATACATGAATACCAAAAACCAAATTGTATTTTATCACAAATGAAAATCTTTTATGAAAATCATTCTATCAAGAGTTCTATCAAGAGTGTGTGTGTGATATAGACTTGAGCAATCCACCAACTATTCTATCCTTTACATTTTATCTAAAATAAATCTTATAAAAACAAACCTAGACTCAAGTCTTCATCTTCTTGAAGTCTTCACTTGAAGTCTTCTCATCTTCTTGACTTGGTCCACATGCAATCCACCGAGCTCATCTCTAGATGTGGTCTTGATGCATAGGCTCGTGAATCAACCGGTGCTAGCTTCCAACTTGACTTTAAATCCTTTGTTGAAGCTCCACACCTACTAAGATCTTGATAATGAATCTGTCACTAATTAAACACAAGATCATTAGTAATCATAACTTCATGAGTTGATCATCATCAAAACTAGAGTGATGGGCCTTTGGGCCAACAATCTCCCCCTTTTGATGATGACAAAACTCATGACGTTATATATGCATGGATTAAAGTAAAGCTTCAAAGAAGCTCCCCCTTAACTCATGCATAGACATAAATAATAAGATATGGCAATGAAGCATATGACATGTATGCAAATGTAGGAGATGCAATCATATAAATCAAATCTTAAATCAAATCTTTTTCTCCTATTTGCAAATCAAAGACATACATGCATAAAACATAAATCTTACTCCCCCTTAAGCAAGGAAGACATGCATATATCACAAATACTTACAAATACTTCTCCCCCTTTTTGTCAATCATCAACAAAGGGTTCAAAGTAAAAATACATCAAACAAATTTTCTCCCCCTTTTTGTCAAAAACAATGAAATCAAAGAGGGGTAATCAAAACAATCAATAAAATTTATATGCGATATAAATTCATGAAGAGGAAGACGCTAAGTTAGCTTCCCTACACATATGCATTACATGAAGAAGGGATGATAAGCCCCAATTCACATAACACATATTATGTAATGCATAAGAGGAGATGTGAAGCTCCTCCTACACACGTGTACCACATAAAGAAAAGATGTTAAGCTTCTCAATACACAATACACTCAACATGAATCTACATATGGAAGAGATGTTAAGCTCTCCTTGCATATAGACAATACAAATCAAAAATTTTGAATTTTCTCATCAAAACAAAATCATTAATTCTATTTTATCAAAACAAATTTTGAATTTTCTCTTTGATATCAAATAAAAAATATTGATACCATTTTAAAATCTAATGCATAAGCTTGAAAAATAAGATTTGAATTAAGCTTAGCATTAACAACACATGAAGAATTCGAACTAGTTAAATGAGAGTGTTTAACAACTAGTACGAAATCCTTCTATCAAGGAATAAATCTAAGGATTTTCATGAAATAGCAATGAAACACAAAACACTCAAACACTCTAATCTATAAAGTCCAAATAGTTTCAAAAGAAGTGAGTGTACTAATGTTATGTGAAACATGGCATCATGAAAATGGCAATAAGGTACAATATTCCTTAGAAAATCATAAACATCATAATCATCTCACATTTTTTTTTTATTAAATCATTGAAAACAAAATCTATATGTCAAGATATATGTATGTTTTGACAATACATGAAATATACATACATATCTCTTAAACTCAAGTGAGTCTATATGAATGGATTTGCATTGAAGGCAAAAGACTCAAGAGTTATACATGTATATTTTAAGGTTTGGCAAAACACACATATACATGAAATAAAAGGCACATGATCATAAATCAAATCCAAAGGTGAACATAAGTTTAAATATGTATGAATCATCAAAACTAAGCAATACAAGTACATTTCAAGGGTTCAAATAAGCATTTAAGCACACTTACTAATAGATCCTTTGAGGCCATGATATGTTCAAGTATAAATCCTAGTGTTGACAAAAACTAACATATAAACTAATATTCAAATCATGAAGCATTAAATTTTAAGAAAAATTGAATCATGTGACAATCTCAAAAACTATTTGAAGAATACATAACTAGTATAAATTGTTTTTGAAAACTAGTTAAAGATCCTTCAAATATGTCAAATCATATGTTTTTCATGAATGAGACTAAGTACATAAAAAATCCAAGCACTCATAGTCCATAAAGCTCATATATATTTTTGAATAAAAGATGAGTGTTCAAAGGTTATGTAAATAGCATTTTCATGAAAGTAGAAAGTGAAGCATGAATCTCATGAAAATCTTATTTTTCATCTTAAAACAAATCATATATTTTTCATAAAGCAATACTAAATACACAAAGATTTAATCACTCATGGTCTATAAAGCTCAAAATATTTTGTATCATAAAGATGAGTGTTCAAAGGATCATGTAAATAGTATTTTTATGAAAGTAGTCATTCAAGCTCAAAAAAAAAAGATCATAAATCACATTTTATTTACACATGTTTTAATCTTTAATACAAATCAAAAACATGAAAAATCATCAATTTTTTTTTTATTATTTATTTAAAATACTAATCTTCATGGTATATGTATGATTTATCCAATTCTAACAATATGCATACATATCCCAAATCTAAAGGAGTCCAATATATATTGCATGAAGGCAAATGACTCAAGGGTATACATGTATATTTATTAGATTTGAATTAAACACACATATACATGAAGTAAAATCAAAGATAGGCATAACAATATAAATGACCGAATCATCAAAACTAGCCTATACACATGCATATAGTGGATACAAATGAGTATGAAGTTCAAATATATATGAGTCAATTGTAGTTCACTATTCATATGTATAAATGCAAGTTTTGACACATTCTACATTTAAGCATGTAAATGCCACATGAAAACACACAAAATCTTAAAACATAACATGCTATGAATATGACATAAATAATAAGCATGTACAAAAAAAAATAAGAGTTTTAGAGATGTTACCAACTCCAAAGCTCCAAATATGGTGGTCTTTCCACCAAAATTCCCTGATAGCAATGCATCCAAATGTTTATCCATCATGTCCATTGCATCCGCTATCAAGGCACCAATCCTCTCACGTTTTGTGAGAGCCCTCACCTACATCAAAATCAAAAGGTGGGGGTTTTGGTACCCATATTTTCTTGGGTCCTATGGGGTTAGTCTTGTAAGGAACCCAAGCATTTTTATTTTATCAAAATAAGAACATTTAACCTTTCATAACAAATTTTCTTAGATGGCCTTTGCGGCCAACAATGTGTACATGTGTACACCTTTAGCATACTTATGAGTGGGGTGTGAGCATGATGTGCATCATAAGCATGTGCATGATGTGAAGGTGCCTGAGTATGAGGAACTTGTTTCTTTTGAAACAAGGATTCCAATCTAGTATGATTGAATGCACATGAGCTCAAATTAGAGCTCAAATTTTCTATCTTATTTTTCAAATTCTTAATCTCATTAGTTGTGGCATGTAAAGCATGGTGAGATAAAGAATCATTTTTCTTTTTCTTTTGAAAAACATTATCCTTTTCTTTTTCAACAAATTTTCTTTTTAAAGATTTATTTTCTTGAAAAACGATTTCCTTTTGTTTTTCCACCAAATCAATCTTATCCTTCAAAATAGTGTTCCCTTCACATAAATCATTCAATTTTGAAAATAAGGAAACATTCTCATTTTCAAAACTTTTATTTTCTTTTTCTAAACATGCAAGTTTATCTCTAAAAGAATCATTTTCTACATGCATGCAATCAATGTTCTTTTTCAATTCTTGTTATCTTTTTCCAAACATGCAATGTTATCTCTAAAAGAGTCATGTTCTACATGCATGCAAGCAATATCCTTTTTCAAATTTTTATTTTCCTTTTTAATTATGTCATATCTCTCAAGCAATAATTGGCAAATGAATTTAGCTCATCATATGACATAGTAGCATCCTCATCCTCGGATTCGGAAGTTACCTCAAGTGGGTTATCCCCTTGGACCATGTAGCACTTGTGGAGGTGTCGCTTCAACATCCGAATCGCTCCCGGCATAATATAGATCCTTTTCGCCAGGGAGGTGATGATGTTTCAAGCTACAAAAGCCGATTCAATGTTAGAAACCCTAGATAAATAATCATCATTTAGGGTACATTTAAGAGCATGAAGGGCTTTTGCATAGCCTCAAAATTCTTACCATTTAAGTAATATGCATTATTAGATATGGCAAGATAAACATGAAATCCTAAGGCCTTGAGGTACAATGACATCTTAACCTTCCAAATTTGGATGTTAAGAATATCAAAGGTGGGTGGTGACATGAAGTCCATGGTGAGGTGTATGTGTACAAAAATATTGTGATTAGCCTAAAGGAGGATCTTTAACTCTTAGGTTGTTAGACCCAAATCAAGAGCACTAGCTCTGATACCAATTGTAAGATCACCTAGAGGGGGGGTGAATAGGTGATGGCTAATCTAATGGTCACTTATGAACAAATAATGCGGAATTAAAACTAAGTTGACCAATTAAACTTCTTTAATTGAACCACTTATGTATAACACAAGAGTGTTGCCGAATTCCCCTTGCGAGGCTTCTGACAAACTCCTCTAGATTCCCCTTGAATGGGTTGAGGTGCCGCGTTGGCTCTCTTGGTTGAATACAAGTGTTAGCAACAATCCCACGCAGGTATATATCAATCATATGCACAAGGGTATATCAAGCATGTAAAGTAAATACAATGTAAGTAATGCAAGATATAATAGAGACAAAAGGAGTAAGAGAGCAAGAGTGAGCAATCGCAAACACAAAGGGTTTTGTTTCGAGGTTCGAGCACACTTGCTCTACATCCCCGCCTTCGACACACAGAAGGATTTTCCACTATGCACGATCCACCGGATCTCTCCTTGTGCCGCAACACCTACAAGCCCTCGGACTCCAAAGTCCCTTACACACCACAAGCCCACCGCTCGTCGAGGCCGCACCTCAAGCTACAAGTCCTCACTAGGACCCAACACACCAAGTCCTCACTAGGACCCGAAACAAACCGCGAACACAACCGTTACCGCCTTCTCAAAGAACAAAGATGAACTTTGGTGATCACAACTCTTGATCACCTAAATCCTCTCACAATAACACTCCTATAGAATGAATAGCTCAATGGATGCTCAAGTGTTTGTGTGAGAAAGCAAGGAAAGAATCTTTGGTGAAAAACTCAAGATAATCTCTTTTACACTCTTTGATAAAACTCTCCTTTTAATTGGAAGTATTGACTCTAATTTTGTGAGAAAAAATCCTTCAGAAAGACGGGGAAAAAACTAGCTCTAAGGTCTCCAAAAATCTTTGCTTAAAACAATGACAAAACCCCCTTTTATAGAGGCCAGAAAAAATCTGACCGTTGGGCTCTGTCAGAGCTACCGGTCGACCGTCCGGTCGACCGGCAACGGTCAAAAATCCGGACCGTTGCAGCCTCCGGTCGACCGGCCCGGTCGACCGAGCAACTGGAGAAGAGAGTAAACTCTCTGTCGTCGACCGGCCCGGTCGACCGATGTTTCCCGAGAGCAAAGCTCTCTGAAGCGTTCGGGTCGACCGGCCCGGTCGACCGTTCTCCAGTGCACACTGGCGTGCACGTCGTGCACGTCCGGTCGACCGACCCGGTCGACCGCCTCTGTCAGTTCTGAAAATCAGAACTGGCAGAACCAGAAAATGGGGATTAAGGATTGGTCTTTTGCTTATAAAATCCCAGAAATTCACAGTAAATCCAGAAAAATAGTTTCAATCAAAATAAAAACTGTTTTTCTAAAGATATGTTTTTCTAAACTTGTTTTTTCATAACTTCACAAAATACAAAAACAAGATATTTTGAACTTATAAAGTAAGTGTTTATGGATATGATCCACCACACAATCAAGATGAAATATCTAGTTTTTGAAACATAAAGCACTAAACTTGTTTTGGTTAAAGATATGTATATAAGAAATTACCAAACCCAAAGTAGATATTTTGGTCATAAGGAAAACTCATCAAATACAAAAACAAGATATACTTTTAAAGCATAGTGTGTATGGATATGATCCACTACACAAATAAGATGAATATCTAGTTTTTGACATAAGGCTCTAAAACATGGTTTTGGATATAAGATATGTATACATGAATACCAAAAACCAAATTGTATTTTATCACAAATGAAAATCTTTTATGAAAATCATTCTATCAGAGTTTTCTATCAAGAGTGTGTGTGTGATATAGACTTGAGCAATCCACCAACTATTCTATCCTTTACATTTATCTAAAATAAATCTTATAAAAACAAACCTAGACTCAAGTCTTCTCTTCTTGAATTCTTCACTTGAAGTCTTCTCATCTTCTTGACTTGGTCACATGCAATCCACCGAGCTCATCCTAGATGTGGTCTGATGCATAGGCTCGTGAATCAACCGGTGCTAGCTTCCAACTTGACTTTAAATCCTTTGTTGAAGCTCCACACCTACTAAGATCTTGATAATGAATCTGTCACTATTAAACACAAGATCATTAGTAATCATAACTTCATGAGTTGATCATCATCAAAACTAGAGTGATGGGCCTTTGGGCCAACAATCTCCCCTTTTTGATGATGACAAAACTCATGACGTTATATATGCATGGATTAAAGTAAAGCTTCAAAGAAGCTCCCCCTTAAACTCATGCATAGACATAAATAATAAGATATGGCAATGAAGCATATGACATGTTGCAAATGTAGGAGATGCAATCATATAAATCAAATCTTAAATCAAATCTTTTTCTCCTATTTGTCAAATCAAAGACATACATGCATAAAACATAAATCTTACTCCCCTTAAGCAAGGAAGACATGCATATATCACAAATACTTACAAATACTTCTCCCCCTTTT